>VMBQ01004291.1:7473-63456 GCA_007657795.1 Dreissena rostriformis | reverse complement strand
CACCACCTAGCTAATGGCTTTTTGATTAGTGTATATATATATATATTATGATTATATTATGCTTTTTGTTAACTACTGAAAACATTTGTCTGATTATTTGTTTATATATATATCCTATATGACACGGTGGCATAAAGGGTACATAGGGAATATTTTATTTAGATGCCACTATTAGCGGACACGAGATCTTGATTTCAATAAGTTTAAATGTAATGTAATAAAATTTACTATATAAACAACAGACATTACAACATAAGAAAGTATTAAATTTACTAATTAATCATTTGTTTTCGACTTTTGTTAGGAATTATCCTCAAGCCTCTGAAACATATACAACTATTTAGTAATTAACAAGAATACCTTACTTTGATACAATAATATACTGTCACAGAGATGTTCATTTATTTTATGTTGTTGACCACAAAGGAACTTGTTTTTAAGATATATGACGATCAGACAAGTTACAATATTATTTTAACTTGTCCACGTCCAAATAACGAAACTAAATTACAAAATACAAATAGGCATAAACTAGAATAACGCTTTGCTTACGGTCTAATATGCTTAAAATGTTTACTGGAATGTGAGTTTAAATACGATTCGTCTCCTTTTCCGGTAATGATCTTTCGTTTTATTACACCAAAAATCAAACAACCTTCATCTAATTATAATATATGAGATCTGAAAACCATCAGTTGAAAACGATCTGGTAACTGCATATAGGGACCTTTAGGTCCCTGCCGCTTACATATACACACTAAAAGGCACTCTTTTAAACCATCAGCTATCCGTTTATGGAACGAACTTGACATTAACATATACGACATTTTTTATATAACCTGCACGGGAAAGAATTATTAGTTGATATATGTATGCCAGTATCACGTAGAGCAACATATAGGTTGTAAACAATACGGTTAATTCATGTTTATTTTAAATCAATTAAGCTTTCCCATATCCACCACCTAGCTAATGGCTTTTTGATTAGTGTTTCATGACAACAGAAACATATATGCAATCCCGCTTAGGTTGTTTTAAAAACAGTTCACGGGGTTGATTGGTGTTTGTTTTCGTGTTGGATGACAAGTAACCTGGACAACCCATTATCCGTTAAGTGCGAGTATATTAACTTGTGTCTAATGAGAACGTTTATAAATTACTTCCTGTCATAAACATCCTTTCTGTGCATAAAGTTGTTTCACGTATTATTTGATAATTAGAGTAATTGATTTTATTTGGAAATCTCTATATGTAAATATTTTGCATGACAAGATATTAACAATTACTTTGCAAGTACATGATGTGTTTATATTATTGAATTCTTGTTAACAATGTAAACGCTACACATATACCTCATTTTCATTTAATTAGTTTTTTTGTAAAAATAAAAAATCTAGCTTAGGTTATATATAAAGATTCCTAATACATGACATAGAAACATTAAATAAAAAAACAATCCCTAATCCCCAAAATATTAAAATTCAAAATATATAAAATACCAAAATGTATCATTTTTTCAAACTCCGGCCATTTTGGTTTTTACAAAAGTTCACTCATGGATGATTATTCTGCATTCTCAATTAGTGTCAATGTTTATGTGTGAATATCATAATCATTTGACCTCGACCAATCTTACCTTTTCGTATGCGATTAATTCAGCAATTAATGGAATAATTATCACTTCAATAATTAAACAATTATGAGATTAATCACGTTGTCTGTTTTACTAAACTGTAGAGGAAAATAGAGCTGTAGCTCCACCACACCTAATTGTAAGTCAGAAAAAATGGATGTAGTACAGAACAGTTCTGTGCTGGATGCAGTAAGGCTCGACTGGTCGTTGTCGGCTCAGGTACTACTAAAATGTACCCCGGGTACTTTTAAGTATACTACAATATACCCGGGTACGGAAAATACGCTTAAAGGCACCCGACCATACTCTAGGGTACTTTTAAGTATATTTTCCGTACCCCGGATACTTTGAAGTATACTTCAGAGTACAGAGTGCCCGGGGTACGGAAATATACTAAAAAGTTCCAACCAATTTACGGACATAAGCTTTGTTTAATACCTTTGTAAAGTAATATTAAATAAATGTACCGAATGTTCAGAATGTTTTAAAGTATTAGTTACGTTTATTGCATCTCGATTCAATAACTTTTTCATTGGAACACATCGACAATTGGTTGTTTCAATGTGTCTCGTTCAGTATTTGAGTGTGTGTTGGTATTTAAATGTATCAATTGTTTGTTATGATAATAATAGTTACAGGGTAAGTTACTGTGAGTTACTCGACCTTCGAGCTCGCCCCGATATGGTTTTCCACAGAACCGTATATCCCGTATCTGGTCAGTAACTAACCCTGTAACGACTCTATCACGCCGACTACTTTCCATCTCATCAAATTAACAAGGACAAACAATGTCTTATGAATGATGAACACATTATTATAATGACCAACATTATGACAATAACCAAATGACTTATTTAACATGTTCTTGACATTCAAGACCAAATTTGTAAAAACCTTTATTACAATCATTTAAAGCTTCTTTGTAAACAATTTTCATATTGATACTAACATTCTTTAGAATTTTAAACCAACATGTTAAAAGTTAACAAACCTATTTACGTACAATCGATAAATAACTAATGCTTCATAAACAGCAACATTACATGTGTTTATTTTAACATTTAGCAATTGTTTTCAAAATTGTAAATGTATGCGTTCAATATCATCTGACTTTGTGACACCCCCTACTTCTGAAGCATAATTTAATATAGAACCCACAAAAGAGTCAAACAACTGACAGAATATTGTATGTCAAAGTCATTGCATGTAGACAAAAATGTATTTATTCAACAGTTAATATTCGTTGTAATACACCCTTCCTCCGAAATACCATTATTTTCGTTAAAAGGACGTTTATAACCATTTGTGTAACTATTTTTACATTTGAGCGCCGTTGTTATCGATTGAGTTTCATGAAAGTTGTTTTATAGGACAATTTAGAATATTTGTAATATTTATATAAATATAATTTCAAGAATGCGTATCATACTTTCTTTAATTTGCCTAACTAATGCAAACTTTATACATAAACTGAATTGATAAAGATCCGGATTCAAAAATCAAGTAAAAACCTGATAAGGATACGTATTCGTACATTGTCTTGGGTTCGTTATATTAAATCAATCGATTTATATTTAGCCACTCGGTCCAATACATCTTTAGCAAAGAGTTGGCAGTTGCTAGTGTAACAATTATATTTCTTCATCAACTCTCCCCTGTCATACAGCCAAAACATCAGGTCGGGCACGGTCATACGTCCTTCGTCGTCGAGCATCAAAGATATGTCTGATAAACGCGGTTTCTGTCTGATTGTAGATTTTACGGCTTCTAATTTTTTACTGCGCTGAATGGTGATGCCGATCGAATCTTTTTCTATTATATTTCCCAAATGTTTAAGAAGTACTCTATGTTATTAAAAAAAACACTCATGTTTATAATACGTTACTTGTTTGAGACAACTTCTGTCCGATATCAAAGTCTGAAAAAATCGCAGTTAAATTATCTTTATGGACATATTACAATTTTAATGAAGTTCACGCTCACGAAAATAGCATGGACATGAATTAAAACAAATGGCGTAATCGAGCGATAAGGTATCTTCATTGTAATATACATCATTTGATACGTTTTCGGACCAAGTGTTTGATTATAACTTGGTTGAACCGGTTTGGTCTGTGTTTGGTTTTATCTACACGGGGAAAAACCATTGCTTATACGTATCCAATAAATTATCCTATCATTTAACAATGACAAACATTTGTTGAAAGCATGAACAAATGTACTTAAGAGAACGTAAACACCATAACATTGTGAACATCGTTTAGACAGTGATTGAAGACTCTCTGAAAATATTAATATTTAAGTTGAAACCGTTGTTATTATTATCATGTATGTATTTTGTTCTTGGCATTTTATTTCAAATCAAATAATATTTTACCATTCCTACACCGTTCCGTTTTTGTTTTTTTGCGTTAATAAAAAAAATGTCTCAATATTGGCAGTAGGAATTTATTAACACTTTCTAGAATGCAAAAGAGTGCCACCTTTATCTTTTACACGACCAATATTAACACATTTCTGATACGATACAGATTCAGTATCTTTAAGACTTGCTACAGTTAAACAATTTGACAGGTTGACATAAGTTTCATTGTAAATAAGTTAACGGATATGATGTTCTTGAATTACCGAGACAACCAGGCGTTTTCTTATCTTGCAATGTGACTTATTAACTTATAGTATCATTCATAAATGGTTACAAAACGTGCATACAGCATTAGATCCGAAAATCTAATTTGATCCGACTTTATATTAACCTAAACAAAGGGGGTAATCACGGGATAGTAGAGGTGGCGATGTCCATGCCGAGACAGGTATTTTCACCGTTTTATACCCTTTATTACTTTGTTTAATTTTCAATTTCGTATTAAAATTCGCTTTATTTCCAACTATACACGCTGCAAATTTGCTAAGTGAAGCTGTAATTAGGTCATCCCGCTAAGAAATTTAGCAGCGAGTAAAGTCGAGAAACAAAGCGATTATTAATACGAAATACACGCTTATCACTGTCTTGCTGACATGGCTGGGAAGTGAGCAGCATTTAAGCAATTAATACAAGTAAAAAGGGATATAGAACGGCGAAATATACCTATCTCGGCATGGACGTCCCCATCTTGACTATCACATGATTACCCCCTCTGCTAAGGTTGTTTATCAAGATACAGGATAACAAGATTAAAATATAAACAAATGATAAGCCATCCCAAATCTGGATCGCCAAACTAAACATTGTATATTAATTACACATATGACAACAATTGATATATTTATCAATTGTGTCATTGTATTTCAAATATATGTTGCATTAAATTAACCAAAACAAATGTGTCTGTAAGTGCGATATAAATAGATACAAATGATTCTTTGAAAGAAATCAGAAACAAACTAACATAAAATAGTAATAGGGCAAGAGATTAATCTTACAAAAAAACTGATGGAAACTCTTTTACTTTTGTAACGTTGTCTGAATACTTAGACCAATGTCAAAACTGTGCCAAATGAGTCAAACACATAGTAACCAGATCGTATCTTCGATCGTTGTTGAACCTTGAACTTAGGTGTACGACATTGTCCAATATGTCCCTCTTGTTATGAATAATGACTATAGCTACCTTGAACATTATTCTCATAATACGCACGATTGGTATTTATACTTAAAATTATGTGTCAGATGAGGAGATATCAATATTTTAAAATCGATACAGAAATCAGCAACAATATCAATAATTGTTTTGCGATTTTGTCTAGAATTGAATTTCTTTTATTAAGAAATAGTAACAATCAAAACGCTAGGATGGGGATTTGTATGTTTTTAAAATGACGAACATTACAGTTTATAATGATATCAATAACTTGTACACGTATGCCACTTCTAAATGTAAAAATAAGTCCTATGCTTTGCTAAATATAGGTTTTGTGTGCATTTGCACTATAGTCTATAGGCACATTTTGGTCTGTTCTTCATTTTACATTATGGATGTCTGCATCTCAAAAAAAATCGTATTGTTAAACCACCTTTACATTAACAAAGTTCCTTATACCAATAATCAAGTGAATTATCGAACCACAATGGGTTTTAGCAGGATTATTGTGTTTACGAATTTGCACGCAAAAAATGTGCGTCCCATTAACCTGAGACGAAATATCATTAATTAGCGTGGATAAATGTGCTATGCATGATTTAAGATCTACTGCATTTTTCAATAAATTGATAACAATAATATCAACTTTAAGGTTATTAAGATGTAACGTCGACAACAAAGCAGCTTATTCATTTTTACTATCTCAAACAGTTTTCTATCAAAGTATCAATTATTTTCATTATTGTACATCTTGAATCCAGCCAAAGACAGCTATGCCACTGGTTGAGGCGTTGTCCATATAATTGAAACGAGAGGTTGCTCAATTGTTTCTTATGGAATGTTCCGAGTATTCATCCAGTGCATACAAGTTGCGTTTGTTTCGGTGTTGTTGTATATTTGTAGACGGTTTGCCCTATTGGGGCATGGATTAATCTGTTATACCCTCACGTGTAACTATTTATCTATACAAAGCTCGTTACTTACATACGGAACATTATCAAACATAGGACTACGAAGGCCTTTTAATCGATATTTACAAACAAAACTAAATCCACACACTGTCGTATATTTATTTAATAAATAACGTTTTTGCAATATTATGACTTTTAATACAATCACAGGTAAGGTTCGAAGCCTTTAAAAGGTATTTCAGATCATACATCGCCTTAAAGTTTACCTTCTTGGTCATCTGTGCTCAAACAACGACAAAAGAAGAGTGTGGATGAGTAAAGTCAGTGTGAGTTTATATGTAAAAAAAAAACTGTTGCAGCCAAAATTATATGAACAATGTTATCATCGACATTTTTCAGAGTTTGAATAATAAACTCATCAACATGTAATGTCACGATAAAACGTTATTGAACTTCATCTATTAAAAAGACTAGTTCATTGTGTTGATACAATGTATTTGGTCATTGGGTCACAATTACAAGCTTCTGCAAGTATATTTGCTTATTTTGTGTTTATTAAACCTGTGACTATTAAGGTATCATACAATAAGTAAGAAACTCAAATTATTAGATGCATCTTAAATTCATCATATTATGTTTTTTCATAATAGGCAAAAATGCAGCTCTCGGCGCTGAGCTAATCCATAATGGTGAAACATGCGCAGTTTAAAAAGGTTTCTTACTTGTTATCTTTAGCAAACGATTACATTTAACAAGTACATAAACAGAAACTTGTCTGAAGAGTTTGCTAACGAGTCTAAACATAATCATGGAGGTATGAAACCATTCCCGGATTACCCATTAGGCAAGATATGCAACTGCCTATAGGCCCAACGACATTTTGGGGCCTCATGAGACTATGACGATTTTCTTTACTAAATTTCTAAGCCTTATCTAATTACTTGATTTTTTTTTTATTTTATATCAATGTTATGTTGCTTGGCACCGGTCGGCTTATTTAGACGAAAGTAATCGACTGGGCACTGGCATTCTAGTAGGCAATAGGCCGACTATGGCGTGGGGCGGGGTTTCAAAAAGTTTCACTGCCTTTGGGCCTCCACGTCGCTTATCTGGCACAGTATGAAATATTTGCAAACGATTTAAAATACTCTACAATATTAACACAGTATTTTTAATTAAACTATTTGTTGTTGTTCTGATACAAGTTTTTTCTAAAGTTTCAAACATTACATTTACGTAATATAAAAACAATTGTTAAAGTCTAGACAAGACAAAGTCAATCAGCATTTGCATTATACGTTCCTTCGACTGTCCTAGGCAAATGATAGTGTAGTTCAAATGATTTTGGGTAGTGCATCCGTAATAAATTAATGCGTTTTTTTTTCGATGTTTGCTGATGGCGTCATTCTTCGTAGAGTGATTTTTAAATTGAGAAACATAATCAAGAATGCAACAGTCGTCTACAAAGATATACGTACATAAGTCAATATAAATGTGTTATCATTTATGTACATCATATCAACCATTGGGCTCACAGGTTATTCTATATACAAAGTGAAACGTCAGCAGCTCAAGCAAGAATGAGTACCTATACTTTATCATGAAGAACTTTAATTAAGTAAAAAAAAACATTTGCAAACAAAAAAAATAATAACACAGCACAACAACACTAGACACAGAACAAGCAAACAACAAATAAAAACAAAAATAATAAAATGGATTTAATTGACAATCAATATGTTAATTGCAGCCTTATTGCAAAAAAAAAGCTACTGAAGAAAACACCAAGACCGTCACTTGAATCTCCGGGCGATGATGTCAGCACGCATTGTGCCTACGATTTAAATACATGCAATTAAACGACTTTGTTTGCAACCTAATAATATACATGTTGTCACATAACATTGACTGAATTAAACCATTTGTGTAATATATACTGTTTTGTGTGCTATCTTGACCGTTTTGATCACCTTTATAATCGACTGAGTTTTATGGAAGTTGTGTTATAGGACAGTTTATATAAATACATTAATACATATAATTTTAAAATATATATTAAACATTCTTTAGTTTATCTAATTAGCGCAAACTTAAGTTATGAAATTAAGTGATGATGATCTGGGTCCGAAAATCAAGTAAAAACCTAAATCGGACTCGGATCCCGACATGTTCTGTGGTTCGTTACAGCCGTAACTTAGTCAACAATTTATCTTTTCAAAAATGCTAAATCATAAAATGGAGTCGATTTACTTTAAGCAACATGATTGAATACAGCTTTAGCAAAGTGTTTGCAGTTGCTAGTCAGATAATGATATTCCTCTTTAACTCATTATATTTATACAACCAAAGTATAACCTGGCGCACGGTCCTACATCCTTCGTCTTTGAACATCCCAGATATGCCTCTTACTCGGGGTTTCTGTCTGATTGTACATAGTACAAAACGTTCGTTTGTACTGCGCTGAATAGTGATGCCGTCCGTATGTTTTTCTATTGACCAACACCAATTTTCGGTGTGAAACACGATGAACATATGAAAAAACAACAGTTTAGTTATTTGCCATTTGGACAATGGTAATTTATATGCGTATACACGTTATGACCGAAAAGAGCTCTTAATTCGATATAAAGGTCGTCATCTCTGATGTTGTCGTGTTTGAGACTAAATGCAGAGGCAGCTTCGGTATCGAAGTATTATTTGTACTTCCATGCGCCGCCAGTTTTACTTGGCTGTGAACCTGAAGCCTTGAAACAATAATATAGTAAACTAAGGCTGAAATTTGGTCCCGAATGATTACTCGATAGTAGGCGGAAAAGGTAAAATGGTGGGAAATAGCTAATGTCATTAGAATTGTCAGTTATTGGTTTCCTGTATCAAAAGTGATCATTATTTGATAATTGTATTGATATATGTTTATGTCTTTTTGAAGAGGAAGACTCCAAATATGAGACCTCTGGGCCTTGCGGTTTCAGAAAAAATAAATAAGTATGCACTGTTTAAATCTATTCCATCTGTGGTGAGATACATATGCAGTGGACTAGAACGATTTGATAAAATTTGACAGAAGATGAACCGATGAGCATTGAGTGAAGTTTCGTGAAAATCGCTTAGCCGGTCGTTTAGCGGATGTCTTTTGAAGCAATTCGTTGACAACACACGACACACGATACTCGACAACGGACGCTGGGCAGTGATCCATTAAAAGAGTTTATTTTTTTTTGAGAATCAATAGTATTTTCAACTGTAAGATTAAGTTATACAAAATTAACCAAATATACAAACATTTAGAATGAATATAAACTATATCTGTTATCTGTTCCCCAAGAGCTAACCATGACCACTGCTCAAGTGAGCTACACGGAGGCGATCATACACAACAAAGTAGTGTGGAACAAGGCGATAACAATACAGGTTTTGTTAAAAACGTCATTTGAATGTTTTGTATGAAAAACATACTATACTATTAATTGCAAGTCATTTGACTATACTCTTTCATCAAGTTCAGACGCATATACGGACGCCAAGGTCTGAGGGAATATTGAACACCACATTTTCTCCGAATCCAACAAATCGTTCCCTACCAGCTCTCAATATAAGTACCGATACACGAAACATTAGTTTCTGCTTTGAATGCCATGTGTAATTAAACTTAGTTCATTTTGGACTTGTTCATCAGAGTTTGAAAATAAGATATTACACGAAATATCTTATTTTCAAATATCTAAGCGTCAGCAATAACATTCGCACACACACAAGGAGAACACTGCAATTAAATAAAAAAGCGAAGCTAGAACCTGGAAAATGTAAATGCTCTTGAATTGACTGATCGACCATAAAAAGAATTGTATTCAGGCTAACACATATGTACAATGAGTAATTGATACTTATCAACTATTTTTAACGCAAACAAAACACCTATGAAATAAAAAGTTACATTTTTGTTTAATTTTGCCAACGCTTTAATGATGGATAAAATGTTAATAATGAGTACGAAAATCAAGAACGGTACAATGAATTGGCATTACATGTCTATATTTAAAGTGTTATACCACGCCTTCCATCTTTCCAATACGGGTCAATTTCCAAATAAATGAAGCATTTATATCAACAAATTAAATCTCAGGCTCAGATGTATCATACGTACAATGTTTGAGACAACCTCTGACCGATATCAAAATCTGAAATACAATCCGCAGTTACATTACTTTAATGATCATATTTAAATATTAATGAAGAGAACATCACATCATCAAAGATATTTAAATAAAATCCTACTAACACTACTATAATGTGGTAATATTCGCGCTTGCTCTGTATTGAAGACAATTACGCATGCGGTTTTGCTTATTCCGAGACGAAATATAAACTTAGTGGTAATATTTTCAAATCGAAACTGAAGAAAAATTCGAACACGAGAAATTTCGAAACATTTATGAAAAGATACATTTTCAGCATATACAGTGGAAAGAAATTACATATTTCAGTGTGTAAATAAGATAACAAATATGGTTTGCTTGCATCACGAGACAACCCGGTGTTTTCATACCATACAATATGATGCATTAATTTATACATGTACAACTAATTCATCAATGGTTAATAAACATGCACAATGCATTAGTCCCGAAAACCTTATTTGGTCCGACTTTATATTTGCCAAAAGCTGTTTATCCTAGGAAATTTGTAATTTAATTTGAATATACAAGATTACAATATACACAAATGCTAAACCATCCCCAATCTGGATGGTCAAACTTCAAAAGGCCAATTAACATTGTATATTTAGAACACATATGAAAACAATTGATATATTTATCATTTGTGTCATTGTATTTCAAATATATTGTAACTCGAAAGTAGACAAAATATTCAAAATGCTAAATAAATAGATAAAAATGATAATTGGAAATAACTGAGATAAAAACCAACACAAAATAGTTTTAATAAGGCGGGAGGTAATCTTAGAAAAACCTAATAGAAACAATGAATGTCTCATGTGTGACCTAATACAGATAAAACGTTGTCTGAATATTTACACCAACCTCAAAACTGGGCCATATGAAGTCAAACACAAAGTTACGAGATCCCATCATCGATAATAGTAGAACCTTGAACTTGGATGTACGCCCTAGGTCCAATATGTCCCTCTTGTTATCAAAACAATATAGCTACATTGAGCTTTATTCCCATAATACTCATGCTCGGAATTTATAATTAAATTTAAGAGTCGGATGAGGAACTTTATCAAATGATAAATTAGTTTTATTATTCTTCAATGCTTCGACAGGATCCAGCCAAGGACAGCTACGCCGCGTGATAAGAACGTGGTCCATAGCAATGCAACGAGAGGTTGCCCAACTGTCTCTTATGGACTATTCCGAATATTCATCAAGTACATAAACGTTGTGTTTGTATCTGGTTTAGTTGATACTTCTTTCATCGGTTTTGCCCTATCGGAGCATGGGTTTATCTGTTAGGACACTCACATGTATGTATCAGCTATTAAGACCTCGTGACTTAACTAGGGTACTTTATCAAAACATATGACTACGTAGGCAATTAAATCGATATTATAAAACAGGACGCAATGCAAACACTGTCGCATATTTGTTCACATATAACGTGTTTTTTTGTAAATATGGTGACATGCAATACAAACACGGATAATGTTTGAAGCTTTTAAATGGTTTTTCGAATTCATACAGCTTCTTAAAGTTTACTTTCTATATCATCTTTGCGCACACAACGACTTAAGAAAGAGTGTGTCAGACTCGTTTCAGTGTTATAAAAGTAGTACATACGTAAAACAACTGAAGCAATCAATATTGTATTTACAATGTTATCATCTATATCGTTTCATGGGCGGACAAACCAAACCTTATCACAATTTACTGTCACGATAACAAGTTATTAGATTTCATCCGGTTAAAATACTTATTTCTTATGTTAATACATGTATTAGACCTCTGGGTTACAATCAGAAACCTTTGCAAATATTGTTTACCTAGTCAGTGTTATGTGCATTGTTAATATTGTAGAATCATACAATTAGAAAGACACTCAAATTATGATCTGCGTCTTATACAATTCAACATATTATTAATATGTGTTTCCATAATATGCAAAGTTAAAGTTCTCGGAGCTGAGCTAATCTATTATGGTGGCAATAAACATGTGTGGAGTTTGAGATGGTTACTTATTTGTAATTTGCAGCATACTAAAACATGTAACAAGGATTTAAACAGAAACTTGCCCGAATAGTTTTCTAACAAATATATTCATAATACTAAATGTAGGAAATATTTTCAGTTTATGTATCCTTCTTAATGTTAATAAAGACATAAGTATTTTCAATTAAATTATTGTGTTGATGTTCTGGTCTATAGGACAGAATAACAGAAATGGAAAAAGTAGGTGAGGAAGAAGATGACCGAGGCCAAGGAGGAGTGCATTGATGAGCAATGCATCAACATTTACTAAGAGATTACCAGAGGCAGCAGTAAAACGGCCTACAGCACCATCAATACCCTCACGAAGACCAGTCAACCAAAAGCTAGTGTTATAGCAGACGTTGATGAGAACCTCCTGACCGAGAGTGCCGCTGTCCTGAACAGGGGGACCGAATACTGCAGCGACCGCTATAATAGACCACTTCAACCAGACACAAGTCTCCTTCAGAACGATCCCAGACAAGAAGCTGGAGACGACAGTCCGTCCATAAAGGCAAATGTGGAGGAGGCAGTGGACGGTCTGAAAGTAGGGAAACGTCCTTTCAGAGCTGTTTAAGCACGGAGCAATGGAAACTACTGATGAAATATATGCACTATGCCAGAAGATCTGGAATGGCTAAAGGAGTAGACCCAGTCTCTGGTAATCCCCCTACCGAGTCTGCTGCTCGTCATCCTATACTGACCGAGTCATCTGCAACAACAACGTGGATACGTAAGCAGCGCAATACTTCTCAATGGACAGATTGGTGACTTCTTCAGGGCATTAGTGGGCGTCCGTCAGGGATGTCTGATCACCCTCGTCCTGTTTGATTTTCCTTGAGAAGATAATGCATGAGACCCTCCAAGACCATCACACACCCATCATCTCCATCGGCGGCAGACCCGTCTCCAGAATGAAATTCGCTGATGACATTGACCTCATGGTTGGAACCAGCAGTTAATTCTAAGACCTCCCCAACATACTCCATGAAAGATCAGGAGCACACGGGTTGGATATCAGCAAGAAGAAGTAAAATATCAAGATGAACAGCACAAATATCACCAGTGCAGACATCACTTTGAACGGTGATACGCTATAATAAGTGACCAGCTTCAAGTTCATGGGATCATTCCTGTCCAAGAATGGTACCAGTACCGTTGATTTCCGAATAATAATTACCATGGCGACCGTAGCGATAGCCAGACCGAGCAGGTTGTGGACACGCAGCTGCATCAGCTTCCCCACAAAGTACAGGCTCTTCGAGTCAATCGTAGTCTACGTCCTACTGTACAGCTGCGAGATCTGGACGCTTCACGCGGACACATAACTCGAGATACAGGCCTTTGAACACACGTGCCGACGAAGACTGTTCCGCATCTCCTACATAGAGCACAAGACCAACGAGTACGTTCGGAACATGACAGCAGCGCTTGATGGTCCACACACACGTCTGGAGATCGTCAAACGAAAAAAGCTGGCTTGGTTTGGACACATTACCAGACACGACTTTGTGTGCAAGACTGTTCCCCATGGCAGGCTAGAGTTATGTCGGCCGTCAGAAGAAAACAAGTTGTTATAAATACATTTGTTTAACGATTTATTTCCAATTAAACATCAATTGGTTCTTAATTGTTTTTTAGGAGCTTATACATCGTAATCACAAATATTTAATATTGAATTGTCGCGCAGAAGGCAGATTGTTACACTATTATTTCTTAAGTGTATTATTTGTGGATAAGCATTAACATTAAATTAGCATAAAACTGCGACGATCAACTGAATACAATTAATTACTAGACAAAGTAAATCCGCGTTTGCATCATACGTTAGTTCGAACCTCTTCTTAAGAAAATGTAAGTGTAGTTCTAATGATTTTTGGAAGAGATTCCTTAATAAATTTACGCGTCTTTGTGTTTGCTGATGACAATACTTTTCTTAAAGTGTATTTAAAGTTGAGAATCATAGTTAATAATGCAAGAGTCGTTTACGAAGATAAACTTACTTAAGTCTATATACATGTACATGTGTTTTCATTTTATGTATATTAAATCATACATAAAGTTCACAAGTTATCATATAAACAGAGGGAACCTTCATCAGCTCTAGCACGAATGAGTTCTTACTTTAGTGCGAGGGCCTTAAACTATGTCAAGTAAACATTTGCAAACAGAAAAAGTTTAACACATCATTACAAAACAAGTCACAGAACAAGTACACCACAAATACAAATAAAATAAATACAATAGACGAAACTTGCCATAAATATGTTAATTGGAGCCTATCAGCAAAATTACTACACAATACAGTCGGTTGAATTTACAGGCGATGATGCCAGCACGTATTGTGCCTTTCTAACAGTTAAATACAAACAATAAAACGACTTTATTTGTAACCTTATAATAGAAGTGTTATCACATGGCAATGCCATTAACTTATCTAGAATGTTTCGATCACCTTTATAATCGACTGAGTTTTAAGAAAGTTGTTTAATCGGAAATATTTGGCTATGTGTTATATTTATTTTTAATAAAATTTGGAGAATACAAATACAATTTTCTAACGTTTGTCTAATGAGGATCCGTATCAAATATCACGACAAGTTTGATTCGGATAAGGATCCGGAAGTTTTGTGTCGGTTCGTTAAAGCCCTAATAATGTTGAATATTTAACTTTGCAAAAAGGCAAAATGAGCAACTTCAATCGTTTTATATTTAGCAACATGATTAAAGACAGCTTTAGCAAAGTGTTTGCAGTTGCTAGTAATAGAATGATATTCCTTCTTCAACTCATCCTCTTTATACAGCCATTCTATAAGTTTGTTTACGGTCGTACGTCCTTCGTCCTCGAGCATCATGGTTATGCCTGATACACGGGGTTTCTGTCTTATTGTTAATTTTACGGCATCTAATTTTTTACTGCGCTGAATAGTGATGCCGTTCGTATGTTTTTCAATTGACCACCACCAATTTTCGGTTTCGAACACGATGAACATATGAAAAAACACCAGTTTAGTTAGTTGCCAGTTGGACAATGGCAATTCATATGCAGTAACACGTATGATATTCTCATCAACACCGACAAGATATTTTAGTTTGGTATAAAGGTCCTCATCTCTGATGTTGTCGTGTTTGTCGCTATTTTTGTCGGCAGCTTCTGTATCGAAGTATAGTTTGTACTTCCATGTCCCACCAGATTTACTCGGCTCTGAATCTGAGCTTTTACTTGGTTCTGAACCCTGGAAACAATAATATTGATAACTAGGGCCTTTCGTTGGAGTGACAATAATGATAATACGATAGATTGCGGGTGGGAAAATGGGGGAGGTATGTGTCGTTGGAATGATCATTTATTGGTTTCTTTTCTCATAACGATTTGATGAATGTAATGGTATAATATCTTTTTGAATAACACCAAAATAAAAATATAAGACCTCTTTTCCACAACAATTTACCATGGTAAATGATTGCTCAAGTGAGCTGCAAGGAGGCAATCATACAAAACGGAGTAGTACTGGGCAAGGCGATCCCAATACAGGTTTTGCTAGACAGGTTATCCAAAGGAGTTGTAAAAATAACAAACTATAGATGTTTTATAAAGTTTGCAAGTCATTTGACCATAATCTTCACGCACGTTTAGACGCGTACAAGGCGCCAAGGTCTGAGGTAATATTGAAAATAATTTTCTGCTTTGCATGCCACGTGTAATAAACTTATTTAATTGGACTTGCTCGCAAGAGTTTGAAATAAGGTAATGGCACGAAATATTCTAATTTCAAATATCTAAGCGTCAGCAATCACATTCACAAGCACACACGGGGAAAACAATGCAGTTTAAAATAAAAGCGATGTTCGAACCACGACATTTATAAGGTCTTGAAATACCTGCTTGGCTATTCGAATAATTGTATTAAAGCTAACACATATGTAATACAAGAAATTGATACTTGTAAATACTATTTTCAAGAAGAAAAAAAAAGCATATTTGAAATTTAAAGTTATTCCATTATTTTATGTTGCGAAAGCTTTAATGATTAATAGAATTTAAATAATGTGTACGAAAATCAAGAACGGTATTGGCCTTACATGTCTATGTATGCATTGTTATAAGACGCCGTCTATCTTTCGACATCGTTTTAATTCCCAAATAAATGAAGAACTTGTTTTTAATGCAACAAATTAAACATCAGGTTCATAATACGTACCATGTTAGAGGAAACTTCTGACCGATATCCAAATCAGAAATAAAATATGCAATTAGAGTATCTTAATGATCATATTAAAATTTCAAGTTCACGAAAATAAGATAAACATGAACTAAAGCAAATGGCGTGATCGGGCGATAAGGTATCTTGATTGTAATATGCATAATTATTTATGTTTGATTACCAAGTGTTTGATTATAACTTGGTTGAACCGGTTTGTATTTGGTTTCAGCTATACGGGAAAACCCAATTGCATAACATGTTGCAAGTCAACAACTATGGTATAAACACGTATTTAGCCAAAACATTACAATTTCAATTAACAATAACAACATTTTGCTTAAAGCGGGGGCAATTGTACTCTAGAGAACGTAAACAACATAAAATTGTTAATATCGTTTAGATAGGGATTAATGGCTTTTAGGAAATATAAATATTTGAATTGAAACCGTTGCTATTATCATCATATATGACTTTGGGTTTTGGCATTTTGTGTCAACAAAAATAAAAATTTACCATCCCAGCACCATTCCCGCCCCACCCTCCCCCTGTGTTATTTTTTAACCTCAATGATTCAGTGTTTACAAAAAGCATTTATCGCGGACTCAATCGAAAATTCAAGCAATGCAAAATGTTAATAAAAAAAAATGCTTAAAGCTTTTTTCTGCAAAGTTATTTTTTGCTTTTATAAAAAAAAATGCGTATTGGCAGTAGGAATGACTTGTTAAAGTTGAAAAGTTTGACAGGTTGACATAAGTTTCAGATTGTAAATGCGTTTACGGATATGGGGTGCATGAATTACCAAGACATCCAGGTGTTTTAATAGCTTAATAAAATAACAATACATGTTTACTGACAATTCATAAATTGTTAATAAACGTGCAGAATATATAAGTTCCAGAAACCTTATTTGATCCGACTTCAGATATTTTCTGTTTATCCTATGCTATTTGTAATTTGATTTGAATATACAAGAAAATAATATAAACAAATGGTAAACCATCCCAAATCTGGATTGTCAAACTGCAAAAGGTCAATCAACATTGTATATTTAGTACACAAATGATAATAATTGATATATTTATCATTTGTGTCATTGTATTTCAAATATATTGTAACACAAAAGCAGCCAAAATAAGTATGTATCAAAGCGCGAAATAAATCGATAAATGATAATTTTAAATAAATCAGATAAAAACCGACACAAAATTGTTTTAATATGGCAGGATGTAATATTTTGTGTTACCTTACACTTATGAAACGTTGTCTGAATATTTAGACCAACTCAAAACCGGGCCACATGAAGTCAAACACAAAGTAATGAGATCTCATCATCGATAGTAGTTGAACCTTGATTTGAGATGTGCGCCGTAGGTCCAATATGTCCCTATTGTTATCACAAATGTATATAGCTACATTGGGCATTATTCCCATAATACTCATGATCGGAATTTACAATTAACATTAAGAATCAGATGAGGAGCTTGACCAAATGATCAATTATTTTCATTATTCTTCAACGCTTCGACAGGATCCAGCCAAGGACAGCTATGACACTGGTTAAGAACGTGGTCCATTGCAATGCAACAATAGGTTGCCCAATTGTCTCTTATGGACTACCGGTATTCTGAGTAGTCATTAAGTGAATACAAGTTGCGTTTGCATCTGGTGTAGTTAATATATCTAAAAATCGGGTTTGCCCTATTGGAGCATGGGTTTATCTATTATGACAATCACATGTCTATATTATCTATTAAGAGCTCGTGACTAAAATAGGGGAATTTATAAAAATATAGGACGACGTAGGCAATTAAATCGATAGTATCAAACAGGACAAAATGCACACATTGTTGTATATGTGTTTCATATATAACGGTTTTTGAAAAAACACTGTGACATGCAATACAAACACAGATAAGGTTTGAAGCTTTTAAATGGTATTTCAGATTCAAACAGCTTCTTAAAGTTTACTTTCTATACCATCTTTGCGCAAACAACGACCAAAAAAGAGCGTGTCAGACTCATTTCAGTATAAAAGAGGAAGTGCGTCCGTAAAAACAACTATTGCAGTCAATATTGTATTTACAATGTTATCATCTATATCGTTTCAAGGGTTGAGAAACCAAAACTCATCAATATTCAATGTGATGATAAAAAAGTATTGAACGTCATCCTTTGTTGATACAATGTGTTTTGCCCCTGGGCTACAAAAATAAGTTTCTTCAAATATCTGTTCTTATTGTGTGTTTATAAACCCTGTACATATTGTGGAATCATACAATACCAAAGAAACTCAAATTATTATATGCAAAACAGAATCTCTCGTTCTGAGCATATCTATACTGGTTGAAATAATAACAAAGTAAACATGTTCAGTTTTCAATGGTTATTTATTTAATATTTGTAGCATAGTAATACGTGTAAACAAGGATTAAAACAGAAATTTGCTTGATAACTTTTCTAACCAATCTATACAATCATGGATGCATGAAATATTTGAAGATGATTTACATTTCATAATGTTAGCACAGACATGATATAAGTTTTTTCAATTAAACTATTTTGGTGTTGTTCTGGTAGAATTGCTTCAAAAGTTTCAAACATTACATTTATGTTGTATGAAAAGAATTGTGAAAAATAAAAAAATTTAAAGATTAAATTTCAATTAAACGTCAATTGGTTGTATTGTCCTCTAGGTCTTACACACCGAGGTCATGAATATAAAATATGTAATTGTCGCGCAAAAGCAACATAGTAACTCTTTTATTTCTTTAAGGTTATTATTTGTTGATATCATATAGCATTAAATTGACATAACACTGCGACGATCACCTGAATGCAATCAAGTTCTTTATACAGCAAATCCGTGTTTGCATTATACTTAAATTAGAACCTCGTCATAGGTTAAAGTGTGGAAGTTCTAGTGTTCTAGGGTAATACTTCCGTAATATTTTTCCGCGTTTTTATGTTTGCTGAAGGCGACATTCTTCGAAGAGTGTATTTAAAGTTGAGAAACAGAGTTAAAAATGCAACAGTCGTTTATAAAGATATACTTAAATAAGTAAATATACATAAGTTATCATATTATGTATATTATATCACCCGTTCAGTTCACAAGTTATTACATAAACCAAGGGAAACTTCAGAAGCTCCAGCAAGAGCGAGTTCTCAATTTAGCGCGAAGTCCTTTAATTATGTCGAGTTAACAATTGCAAACAAAATAATTTAACATAGCACAGCAACACTAGACACAACACTAGCACACAACAAAAACATCAAAATAATAAAACGGATGGAACCGCCATGGAATGGTCTATGCAAAACATAAAGTTTCAAACTTCATACTTGGTCCAATGTTATTCTTAAAATAAAATCTAAGTAAACATAATTCTTAGAGTATCAAACTCATTATTCACATGTTATATGATTAAACGACAATCCATTTGAATTTAATAACTATGTAAATATGCAAATGTTGGATGCAATTTATAACACACGTATTTACAATTTTCGAGGCAAGATGAAATGATACAAATACAAGAAATACTTTAATGCAAAGTAGTATATACTTAAATATTAAGATCATCATCATGTAATTTCGGGAAGAAGCACAATAATGATTGTAAAATGTCAGATAACAAAGTTGTATACAAAAGATAAAACATATATTCTTTAATAATTGAAGCAAAATCATAATTACAATTTAACTTAATATTATATTAAACCGCCATAGTAAATAATTAAGAATGTCTTATATATTTTGTTACTCATAAATCAAAATTGAACAGGTGTGACATATTCCACAAACACGCAGCGCACCGGATGACGGTATGGTTTCAAATCCACACAAAGTTGAAGCTTTTTGTCCACCCTATTCAATGGACAAAATGTGCAACAGTAAAATATATTATGTATCAAAATCAATGTAATACGCAAACGCCTGCACAAGCGCATATGTCATTTTGATAAAAAAAATCAAACCAAATATATTGTATTTTCGCTTTTACAAATTAACGAATTTCAAGATTCGGCAGATCATTGCTTAAATGACGTAAGTTAAACTCCATTTGTAAGTGTTTTACGCTTTAATTATGTTTTCAAACTACGTTGATCAACAACATACTAACATAAAGTTTCAGAAGAAATGGTACAATAACATTTACAGAAGTAGAGTTTGATAATGGCCACTAAATTTTGTGAGAAAATCCATTCATTACAAAAGACATGTTCAGTATTGGGAAATCTTATCTAGTATTTGAAGATTTGTTCAAAGGACACGCACAACTATCATATATATTCAATAAAATGGAACTTTCGTCCATCAATACAATTCTATATTTAACTGAAAAAGTTTATAATACACGTAAAATCGCATTTTTTTCCCATCAAATGCATAGGCCTAGCTGTGTCTTTTACCTTTCTGGGATTGTGTACAATACAAATAAAACTTGATGCTTTCGGTGAAAAAAACAGCGATATATTTTCACTCGTGGCTACGCCACTCGTAAGAAAATGTTTTTTATTTAAACACTAGTAAAGTAAACTGAAATCAACAAATATCCTGTTGTTTGAAATAAAAATCTTCATGTCGATCACTCAACAATTTTAGTTTTAAGCGTTGCACATTATTTAGGCGCAATTTGGCCCAGTGCGGGAGTGGCTTATTTTCCGACTTTTCCTTGTCGTCGGAGACATGCCGGCCAAGGCTTTATTTGTTTTTTCTGTCTGCGTGATCCTTGGCATACCTCTTAGCATTGAGGATAGGTGGGTGATATTCGCCTGTCCTCAATCCTTCAACAAGGATTCAGCCGTGTGCGAGACATTGGAAAAAAAACGATAAACAATCACCCACATTTTTAGTTTTATAATATAAAATACAAAACTGATGTTTTGATGTTGTTTCGTTTTGTGCCGTACTGTACCGTTTTGGCAATTGGTTCCTTGCAATAAATAAAGGACCACAGAGGTGTGTATGATAAAACTGCAATACTGCTGCAGCTTCTGGAGTTTCACTTCTTCATATTAATATCGCATTTCACGAAGAAGCTATTGGTTAACGAGTATTTCAGGTTTAAAGTTAGTGCCTTTAATGTTATTCAAGACAATTGAACAATTGACATCATGAAACATTTAAACAAAACTTTGTTATGTTAAATAGGAGCTTAAATCGGCTTCTGCTTAATCTGCATCCACGCAGAAATCGTTACATTTGCTGTCTCTCAATTGTATGTCATTCCGTACAAGGAACCAGGTAAACATACACATCATCATCGAAAACATACGTCTGCGAAATACTTTGTAAATTAGCAAGCACTGTAATTAACAAGTTTGTTCATGTAAATAAATATTATGTTTTCAAACCAAACCTGGTAATTTGGTAAACTGCGCATTTCTTACCGCTGACTGCGGTCATTTCTTTGTCATTTTTTAAACATTGCTTCTCAATTCACTCCTTCATTTCCTCTTTCATCTTCTTTCTGGTATACTGTCATAGAATCCATGCTGGTGTACTTCTCTTGCCTCAGCTCTCTTGTTTTGTCATAGAGGACCATGATCTCGGTCGTCACCCATGGCTTCTTCTTTCTTCTCTTTCTCTCCCAAGAACTTCTTCGGCCGATGACAGCAAGTCTTTCTTGATGTAGTTGGTAGTGGTGTCGATATCATTGTCTAGAATTGTCAGGGCTGAAAACTTGCCACCTGTGTGTGCTTGAAATGCCTCTCTTATCTCTGGATCCTACAGTTTCTCCGATTAAATTCTAATGCAAGGGTTCTGGTGCTGTGCTTATTCTTTAACTTCAGCTTGATTGAGGAGAGCACTATGTCATGGTCAGTGCCGATGTCTGCTCCAGGAAACATTTTTGTGTTCGCATTGTTGATGCTGAACGTGCACCGTTGCAGAGCCAGTATGAAATCGATCGATTTATTTGATATGTGGCGTTAAAAGATGTAAACATATAGGCCAATGATTTGTTCGTAATTTGACTTATGTTGATAAAGGCGCAATGCTGGAAAATCAATAAAAGGAGTATACTCAGAAGATTAATTATTATTTAATATCTCTCAGGATAATAACACTGAGTTTTTGTATTTAGATGGACACGATTTATTTTAACATACCTACCGTCATATTACCCCATTTAAAAACACAGAGTTATGCAATCGCTATGTAGGGCTTTGATTTACATACACTTCACTTCATTTATATTTACGAAAATGCCAATTCATAGGATTTCAGACTTTATGGTATGAAGGTGATATTTACTGATATCTAACCTATAACGAAAATTCAGTTATGTCCCCTACATGCCTCGATGTCCATAATTACTCATTGTTCATTGTGTACACACCGGTCTTACTGACAATAACGCAGTGACGTCACCATCTATGTATAGAACGCTCATTGTTTGGTCTTTCAAAGTTTCATGAAACAAAAGTATTTTAGAAATAAAATTAAATGTCTTTTGATGTATAAATGGTAAGCAGTGTTTGAAGCATTACAATTGAATTGTTGTCATATGTCTTCATTGTTTTATTTATTTTTTACAATACCTAGATTTGAAATAGTTCTACTCTACTTTCGATTTCAGTGTATTGCACACATGAACTATACAAAAAGGTTGAATATGATGTATTTTTGCATTAAGATTAAAAATATTTACACGGATTTTTTTAATTAATGGGTAGCAATTAAGGTGTGATAAAGCGTTGAGCCTATGGAAACGTTCTTAATATTTTCAGAAAATGAACTGACAAACAAGCTGGAAGTAAAATTGAAGCACATGAAAAACCCTGCGTGTTGCAATCGTTTACATTGTCGACAATTGATCTAGTAAGTGACTCTATTGGGCTCAGTAGTACAATGCGATTTATTTGAAAAATCATCAAAAATATTTTTTATTTCTTCTACTGAAATTTGTTAAAAGAGAGTGTATGGCATGTTTCGACAGTGGTTAATTTTTTGAACGAACAAGTCTCTTTAATGAAGCAAAATAAGAAGCAAAGTAATATGTATTTTGTTTAATGAATGCAATAATTCTTGGTTGATTCTTAGTCAGATTTAATTCATTATTAAAAAAAAAATAAAAAAAAAACATTATTGCTATTTGCATTGTATTATACACAAACATTTATTTTAGTCAATTGTGTGTCAGGGATTAATAATGGGCTAAGTGTGAGGCTCAGTGTGTCATTCAGCAATGTTAATCCCTAAATGCTTTGCATTGACCGTTCCAAGGCCTTGACCCAATTTAAACCATGTTCATGTTTTATGAGGTGTTGTATGTATTTTCCTGTATAGTATTGGCCATTGTCCTTAAATGAAAGACTAGCTGTACAAGTTGTTAATAAGAATTTCTCTCCTGATCATGTTTCTGGAGATTCATTATTTGTATTTATTAAAGTTAACTATGAACAGTTCCATTGCTGTTACTAACAGTTTTTGAATTGTGATATAGTATATCATATGTTTTGTGACTATGTTTTCATAATTTTATTATTTGTGACACACCAATAATGTTCTTAAACAAATATTTAAACAAATACCTTCTTTTCAATATTATCTCACTTTATTCCAGTTTAGAGACGGCAAAACATTGACAAGTCAGCACGCATCCTGACTATCTTCAATAGATTATGACAGAATCATTCATCATCCAAATGTTCGCACAATGGAAATACTAGGTCAAATTTGATACATTATTTTATTGCTGCAAACATGGCTGAAAGACAAGATTGTTCAAACCGTGTTTGTGATCCATGTTTGTTCGATGGGAAGAGTGAAGCACCACAGCATTTTTGTGTAAACTGCTTAGAATACTTTTGCAGTACCTGCGCAAAGGAACACAGAAAATTCAGGCAGTCACGGGACCATATGATACTCGACTCATTACCAACTGATGACACAATTTATGGAAAACTACAGACACTGTCTCGATGTCAAATTCATCCAGAGGTTGACATTGACAGCTATTGCAAGGAGCATAGCTCTATGATCTGTCAATATTGCATTAAGGACGAACACAAAATGTGTGGAGATATAGTTGATCTTGCGGGATTCCAAAACGAACATGTTGGCATAACTCAGACACTTGAGGAAATCAGGCAAAATACTGTGTTGCTTCGTACAGAAAAAGATAAGGAGAGCGCTAGATTTCACACTAGTTATACACATATTAAACAGGGTATTTGTTCATATGTGCAACAGATACGAGACGTTGCAGATGTCGTTGAAAAATGTCTTAATGAACAACATGCGTCGCTTGGTTCTCTCGTGTTCGATGAATGGAGCAAATACGAACAAAACCTGACGAGCACCGAATTCCAATTGCGTGAATACGAAAATTTATCGAAAATCATAGATCAATGCGGCAAAGGCAACGATAGGAAAGTTCTTGTTTTGAAGATTTTGAATTTAAAGAGACATTCAGATGTACCAGATGATCTGAAAACAGTTGTATCTAAACATATCAAACTAAATATGCCGAGCAATGCTTCTGAGCTTTTAGAAGCATTAGAGAAGTGCACAGTGATGTTGGCTATACACGCTGAAATAGCAATGGAAACTGGTAGTGATGATTCTACAAGTCAAGAGAAAAGCTGTTCTGTGAATCTTGGTTTATTTGGTGATTGCCAAATCTTCAAATTTGATAAAGAGGTACAGGTGGATGAAAGTATGTTTGAGTCGCAGAGTAAAACACGCGATATACCGTTGAAAATCTCCAAATGTGATAAAGATGTACAAGTGAATGAAAGTATGTTTGAGCCGCAGAGTATATCACACGATATACCGTTGAAAATCTCCAAATTTGAAAAAGATGTACAAGTGAATGAAAGTATGTTTGAGCCGCAGAGTAAATCACACGATATACCCTTGAAAATTTCCAAATGTGATAAAGATGTACAAGTGAATGAAAGAATGGTTGAGCCGCAGAGTATTTCACACGATATACCCTTAAAAATCTCCAAATTTGATAAAGATGTACAAGTAAATGAAAGTATGTTTGAGACGCAGAGTAAATCACAACATTTACCTTGGAGTGTTTTTTTTCCTAAATTTTCTTAAAAATAACACTTTTTCGGATATATTTTTTCCGGAACGCTTTAAGAAACTGACCTTATTTTTGGTGTGTGAGTATACCTACATCACTTATGACAGATCAAGTCGAGTTTTTTCCTGTAAATTTATTTTGACGAAGTTGTAGATTTTGTCTTTACCAAATTTTTGCTTTGGGTGTCAGGTTTTGTTTATTAATACTGTTAATAAGACTTAAAACAAATTTAATTTAAAAAATATTTGATAACAAGAAATACTGCGCAGCATTACTTAGATTAACAAAACATTAAACCCTAAAATTTACATAGTGATACGTGCAAAAAAATAATGATTTTGAAACAAAGTGTTAAATTACGATACTGTCTTATTATTCGAGTCTGTTCCCCATCCATTTGATGCACTATTTCCAGCTTTAAAGTAACTCAACTTTATCATATTGATGTTACATTAAAACATTACTCCAATATTCGGTTTACTTGCTATGATTACGTTCTATATATATTTATTTATAGCGCTGTTTTCATTTCGCGCACTACCTTTCAGGCGATTAAGACTGGTGTATGACAGAAAATAATGCCTGTTATCTGAGTGGACGGTTTTTGGAGATCGGTCATTGTCATCAGACATACATTAATACATCTGTGTTATGGCGGGTCGATGTCATGAACAACTAGCATCGATTCGACAATTTTCCTGTTGCACATTGTACATATAAGTGTTCAATGGACATCTTTTAATCAAACAAGGAGTGCCTTGAATCATATTTAATGTTGATGATTTGTTTAATATATTATTTTGCTTCAAATAAGATCCATTTTTTAACAATAGAACAATTGAAAAACTGTAATTCTTAACCATTTCTTTACTTAGCAAAAGCTTTTAATTTTCACATTCAATCTACTGATATTTGCTGATGTAAACTTCTGTTTGATTATTGACTGCGTGTAAACATGGAATCCTGAAATTCTAAAAATGCAATGTCAGGTAATTTCCGATCAATTTCTTTGCGAAATGCAGTTCCTATCATTATAAAATGTACCAAGAATAATTCCAATTATTAAAATTTTGTTGTTAACAACAATTTAAAAATTTAAGATATGTAAGGGTTTTTATTTTCAACGTTGGACCTGTCTAATCTTTAATTTACAGTGATTTAGTGTTAATTGTTCACTGTATTGAGTCTGTGTACCTCGAACATGAACCCATTTGCTTCCTTCAAGATCAAAGGCTAACGTAGTTAAAGGTCTAACTACATCATATGATTATGCCCACAAGCGAGGCACAGCGTAATCGTATCGCCCGTCTGTCAGCCCATCCCGTTTGTCGTACACAATATAACTCATGAAGTATTGAAGTGATTGAAAGGAAACTTCATAAATGATAGTTTCAATGGTTTAAAGCGAAAATACACAGTGGAAGACCAATAGATATCTTACAGAGGTCAGAAGCTGCTCTTAAGTCGTTTTAGCAAATCATACCTTCTAAGTTTTGGAATATTTTAATTATTTGTGTAAGGGCAGAGTGCAACAACTTTAACTTTCTCGTCATAATTGTTTGACTTGTCCGTGTTATATTTATTGGGCAGAGCCCAATTACGTACTGTTATTTTGTTGAGCAGATCATTATTCAACACGTATTAAAGTGAATCAAATTAAACTTCATTTCATGATATTATACTTAAAGAGGAATTACTTTTTCATGGAGTTATTTCCCTTTTTTAGTTTTCTTGTGCAAAGCAAACACAAATTGTAATGGAAGCTCTATCAATACGGGGCATTGAGATTTCTGTTTTTCAATAAACAAATAAAACTTCTCTTTTTCAACTATGAAGGTAAAAACCGTACTTTTGTGCCGAAACAATGCTCCGGGGCATTCGGTATTTTAGTGACAGTACGTGTTTATGTTAGAAATAAGGCTTGTCTACCCTATCACTTAACCATCTCTTGTAAATGTTCAAGTAACTTGTGAAAGGTTTAACTATATAAGACGCAGAAAAGAACAACATTATTATCTTCAAGGCTATACTTGAAGATCAAAGAAGAAGGCAAGGTATTAAGTATTTGGCACTCTTTTACGAAATTCGATGTCCTATTCTTTCTTCGCATATTTCCTATTACCATGGCATTCTGCATTCAAAATAAACCTTTCAGAGACAAAATACGAATAGGATTCTCAGACATTCCAAGTTTGAAGCCCTAAAAATCCCCATTTTTATTAACCATTCCATTACAAAATTCACTCTTATGAATCTAAAGCTTGATAAAGCAAGACTTATTTTGTATACTGGTATTTTATACATATGTCTTGATATATATGGACCCATGATAGGGTGCAA
This sequence comes from Dreissena rostriformis, assembly GCA_007657795.1. Classification (NCBI taxonomy): domain Eukaryota; kingdom Metazoa; phylum Mollusca; class Bivalvia; order Myida; family Dreissenidae; genus Dreissena; species Dreissena rostriformis. The sequence goes on along the minus strand of VMBQ01004291.1, from coordinate 35,533 downwards.
ATGAGGTGTAACAATACAAATGCAGAAAATACAAGCACACACACGCTGCTCTCCGAAGACCATCAAAAATACCAATATCAAGTCGTAATTCATTTTAAAGAATTTTTCATCAAAAATTAACGGCTGAAGGAAAATACACAGTTTGAGCATAAAACATTTCTCNATATATATCAATGATCGAAAAAATAGAAACATATTATATTTTCACCGAGCAAATTTTAAGTGCATGCTTAACTTGCAGTTTGAACAAAAATATATGCCAAAACCATGCTGCAGTTGAGAATTTTAATATATTGCATACATTTAGTAAACATATTGTATTTATATTCAAATATCAAAAACTGCAACCTAGTATATACAACATGTAGAAAATCATTTGTAAACGAAAACAATCGGACCCAAAATAGTTCACATTGATCAGTTTATATTTCTCACCTACGCATTGATATATATAATAATATAGTTTCCATTAAAGTTGAATTGTGCAGACGTATATTTAATTACGTGAAAATTATGGATAGTTTAAAATCAACTCATAGTGTAACAAACACTTTGTTTGCATGGTACCTACACAGACCAGGAAGGAATTACTCGCCATAACCTGGGTATTGATAACACGTTTTCTATCATGTTTAAGACAGGGGGAATGTTTTCTTGCGAAAGAACTGGACTTGTTCGCCCCTTTTTTAAATCATTTTATGTATTTATCTAAAACACTTTACTATCAAGATCGCCGTGGCGTAGTGGATATGGTGTCCGCCTAGCGATCGGGAGGTCATGGGTTCGAACCCCACTGGGAGCGTTCCTTTGATCTCCCCAAAGACACCAAGTACTGGTTCTAGTCCCAGGAAACGGACTCGAGAGCGTTTATATAAGCCTACGGCTTTCGATGCAATCGAGCTAAAAATAAATAGGTTTAAACTAAAACACTTTACTATTCGAAATAATATTTAAAAAATAAGAATAGAAGCACAAAAATGATAAAAAATAATTGGCACCCCTTGGGAATGGAACCCGAAACTTTTCTATGTAAAGGCTTCAGCTTTACGTCTACACCCGTTCGGGATAACGGAACTGTTTGAAATAAGGCGATATTACGTGAAATTCATTAGAGGTCTAAAACCTTAATCACTGTCAGTGATAGCTTTAGTATATATATATACAATGGGGTGTTTTGTTAATAACTGAAAGATTTAACTGTTTCTCGAGACGACCGTCTATTAGCGCAGTCAGCGTTTTATTATTCTCTAATTATGAACAACGAATATTAAAAATAAGAACGATTTGGATCCAGTGACATTTGTAACACATATAAAAGCCCACTACAAACATATAAACATAGTACATGTCATTCATGTAGCACAATACAGTTATCAAATATGCGTAATAACAATTTACAGCATTTAAACACATTTATATTTCTGTAAATCAAATCAGTGAAATTACATTGTTGCATATCAAAATGATTGATGAGCTAACATAATACATGTTTGAACATTTTATTTTACAGCAACACTTTAGAGACATCACAAAAAGGTCTATATACACTTAACATGAAACTAGAATAAAAGAATTCGCGATCTCTGTCCCGTCGGTAGATGTATTTTTTGTGTCAGATGTGGGTTTAAATGTATGCAACCGGTCATATAGTAATACTCCACAGTTGTGTTTATCAGCGAAAAAAGAGACCAAATACCAAATATACTGAGAATGTCTCGTCATCGTTTTTGTTTCATATTTGTTATCACAGGTATGTTACCGTCTCATGCTCAGGGTCCACATTTTCCTCGCTGTATGGCGGAGGGAGCAGGCACTTGCGGTCACTTTCTATGAAGAAATAGTCATCTTCTGCATTGTCTGTGTGTGGCTTCTTCACTTTAATTGCACCAGTGTGTTCATGCGGATATGAAAGGTACGGTGGTGGAACGGAATAGACCGCATAGCGCATCTGTTGCACAATCCACGTCAACTGGGATCCAGTGGGGCCGCCTTGGAACATCGGATTGTCGCTAGCATATTGCGACGCAAACGTCATCTGCTGGTTGAAAAATTCCTCCCTCCAATCTAGGACAAATCCGCACTGACCACGCAGTTGCGAGGGAGACGTGTTGCAATGCGTCGACGTTGTTACTGAGGCGTTGTTATTTGTCCACGACTGTTGGCGCCCGATATGATCCTCTTGGAAATATGGCACGACATCAGGGCAATATGGAGGCGGTGCCTCCGACTGACTGACCATGTAGTATGGCGGAGCACTCGGTCTGCGGTCGTTCATTCCGATGTACTCACCCCAACCCCTCAGGTCAGCCCCATCTCCAAACCGAGGCCAGTTTCTACATAGTCTGTTGCATCTGTGTAGCTTGAAAAATCCCTTAATACCATCTAGTCCCAGGTCTGATCTACCGAATGCTTTATCTTCAGAATGAATCGTCGGCCCAGTGAGATGGTACCCATACGCTGTCATCACGCCCTGTAGGTTCGATACTAACATATTCCCTTCACTTCTACACCACGAGAAGTGTGCAAACGCTTCTGGGACTTCTAACTGGGAATCGCTGACCCATCCATATTCAAACTCTTCGAATTTACCTTTAATGTACAACTCGATTGAAACAAATTCAGCTTCTTGGAATTTCTTTTTAGGTTTTCCAAGTAAGTCATTGATACATAAACAATCGGAGAGGGCATCGATTTCTGCCGTTATATGTGTATTAAAAGCTATGTTCTTTTCACCGGATGGCACAATTTTGTTGTAAAAACTGGCAAGGGCTCGGGCGATTTTTGTTCTCTTTGACTCCAGTAAAAAGTCTTGCCTTGTGATGGCACCATTTCTGATGGTTTTCACGACACATTTTTGACCTCTGAGCGGACCGTCACCGTTTAAAATTCCCATATAGGACAGCTTCTTGCTTCCGACTTTGAACGGATAGGGATCAAAACTAGCCCAGTACTTGTGGCCACTGTCGTCCTTTGACGAAGAAAGGGTTTCTACGCTTACCTGCTGACCCATGCCGGACGATTACGAAATCTGCCAGACGATAACGAAATCTGTCGGACGATAACGAAATCTGCCGGACGACAACGAAATCTGCGGACAAGAAAAACTCATATTATAATGGTAGATTTGTTAAATCTATTACAACATAATTGTATATGTTTGTGTTAATATACTTGTTTATTTAAGAAGAAGCGTTTAAAAAGCAGTCATTTGAATTATAACGGTTACAAATATTATAATTGTAGTAATTTAGATCCGACATGGTTTTGTTCTTTCCGATTAATTCTATATACATGTACTTAAATGACATGCACAATACGTCTTAAGTTTATACGTTGTTAAAGAACTTTTAACAAAGTATAAACTATTTTAACACAATAAATTAAAGCTAAACCATTAACTAAAACATAATCATATCCTGTTATTGTTTCATTTTAATTCGAATACTTACGTTGTCTTAAATTAATCAATTTCACTAAACTGCGTCCTCCGAATACTTCAGATTTTGAACAAATTTAAAATCCTTCAAATTTAAAGCATATAATCGCCGTATTCTTCCAACCGAGCTTCGGTGCATTCGCCCGCCTGCAATTTGTTCAAATCTTCATGTAATACATAACAAATACACTCAGTTTGGTTTAGTCCAGTTATTATCTGCAGTTGAAAAGACCAGTCCTACCGCTATTGTGTAATTATTATTGAAAATCAGATAATCACTAATTGTTTAAATCTTTCAACCAATTATAACTTAAGATGTTATATTGCGATACTGTCTCGCTAACGGTTGATTAATTCTCAAGTTATGAAATACGATTATCTATCTATTACTTCGGTATAATTACCAACGTCCTTAGCACGTTTGAAACATTGTTCTTTAGCTAGTGTGTTTATTTGAACACATATTGAAATTCCACTAGGGTGCCTCATGTTTTGTTCACTGAGACAGATGAATGCCACTTGGTACAGACGCGTTAGAAGCCTTTTAAAATAAATACAAAATAAAAAAAACTGTCGCTGTTGGAATTCAAAAACAAATACAACGGGTTTGATATTCATAACGCGCTTCGTGCTTACAATTGGAGATAAACCGGATTACCGTTACTGTGTTAAACCAATGAAAGGTTTAAATGGTCATGACTTGCACGTAACAAATTATTGTTAAGCATCGTTTAATACAATTAATATCATACCTCGTTTTACAATAATTTTATTTCTTAACATATAAAACATGTTACATCGTCGTTATCTTTATTTTTTCGCTTGTATAACTGTAAAAACACCTTATGCGCGTGTTAACAAGATAATTGCGTGACAGTACATTTGTGCAATACACATATTGCTTCTCTGTAGACAAGTATCCTTATTCATACCACATATTAAATATATCTACAAGTGAAAACTGTCAAACCTTTGGCTTTTAACTGACAATATGATTGTTTTGTTTTTTTTAAATTACACAACAAACATGTATTGTTCAAATGAAAATAAAATGTATGTTCTGTTCTATAAACGCTGACAGCTCTCCTGATTAATATGTAACGTTTTGGTGTGCAATAATAAATTATATACTGAAAAGAAGTTTAAACATCTTGATCGAAAAAAAAGAAATCTGAAGCGTTAAACAGCATGAGTGTGCTATGTGTGATGTTCGTTGCGCATTTAAACCGGTTAAACACATATGCTCCTCCAGGACGGTGACCCTAGCTGTAATCATGTTTTGTTTTAACGGGACCTTTTCACAGATTTTAGCATGTTTTGAAGTTCACGTTATGCTTTAAATTGATAAATGTAAACAATGGAACTAAAAGGCTCCAGTAAAAAACAAGAATAACATTAAATAAAGAAAAAAAGTAATCCGCAGCTGGGTTCGAACAACTGACCCCTGAAGTAAAAGTCTAACGCTTAGACCACTCGAAAATCCGTGCTCATACAGTGAGAGGTGTATTTTATACTTTATAAATAAGCAATCCTCGTAGTGTCACAAAAAAATGACGATTACAACAGATTTCTCCAAATTATTCAATCGTTTCGCGTTGCAACGCTTTATAAGATTCAGGTTTTTAGATCGTCAAAAGATGCATATAACGGATATTTTAGAGCTTGGTAAATGTTCGGTATTACTATTTCCGCACAAATAGCATAACTACAACGAAAATTTATGAATCTGAAACAAATGTTTTCAATTTTGTCAATTAACCTTAACGTGAAAAGGACCTTTTTAGTGATGTTTTGCGTATAATCCGTTATTCTAAAGGCCATTTGCTTCCTAAAAAATACGGATGAAAACAATAATTACTCTCCTTACAATGTTTCTAGAGTTTCATTATTCCCGTATTTTAAGATGTCCCTGTTAGACCATTCGGGTGATTATAATATTCTGGAACATTCAACATAAGCGGAGATTTACAATTTGGGAGGGCGTGCTGATAGGATTAACCACACAATCCCGATTTGAAATAACATTTTAAGATTAATTCATATAAGCGGATATCAATTTAAAAGTCATAAGAGCAAAGTCCATTTTGACCACCATACAAATGACTGTTCCAGATTAAAGACCAATGATCGATATATTGCTACACAGTCATCAAAAATAAACTGAACAAGTGCTTTGTCACAGACAAAACTGCAGTCCTCCACCGGATTAATGTTGTCGGGTAAAAAACAGGTTCTCTATAAGTTTCATTAATCTTGCTTAATTACCTTTTAGTTATGGCAGGATGCAGATTTTATTCTTCGATTATTTCTGTAACTATAGCAATCACAATTATGGTCTAACGAAATCAACAGAAATACCGTGCATATTCGCCATAAGGACATCTATCCACATACCAAGATTCATTTACCTACCTTAAGTAATTTTTGAGTTGCCGCATGATCCATTTTAAGTAATACCTTATTTCTCTACCCAAAGCAACACAAAATTTTGTCTGACGAAAAACTGCAATAAGGTGCATATTTCCCATACGGCCCTCTATCCACAGACTAGGTTTCATTTACTTAGCATAAGTACCTTTTGAGTTATCTCAACATCCAGTTTTTTTTTGGACGGACGGACAATACTGATCAACGTGCATATTCCACCATACGGACACCTACATGTATATCATTTGAGAGATGAAATAAAGTTTCAAGTACTGTTTGGATCTCATTGGTTAGCTTAAGCCCAACAAACATGAAATCTTCGAGTATGTGGGATACTTGTGTGTAAAGGATTCCAAAATGGTTTCTGATCAATATGCAAAAAAGGTAATACCGGTACTTTTCAAATATAATAACAATTATTGAGGAAAAAACAAAGTGTGTGGTAGTTTGTTGGTGATTTTTGTATAATTAAAAAGGCTTCTCCAATATACTTTTTTGCAATTAATGCAGCACGGCAGGCCTCTAAAACTGGTTTGGAACGATGATCAAAGGGTTAAAGCGTGACGGTATAGTTAGACTTTGCTGCCTTTGACCTTCTATTTGTATTCCCAGCTGTCAAACAGATCTGCACACGATGTTGTACGTCACAGCAGATCGGAATTTAGTGTTGTAGGGACGAAAAGCGCTCGCTGATTTGGTCATGGAGCAAAACAGATAAATCTCCGAGTGAATGGAGCCCGAAAGAACTGTCTGGTGAGCATTCAGCTATCTGATTGATGTAATATGCCACTCAGTTGAGAGAGGTATATGTCAGTCCAGCAACTATTGAAATTAATTGAAACAAGCTAGATGCTTTCTCAGAGTATACGGATACGTAGGCGTCAGCAGAGCGCTGAAAATCACGGAACCATGTGGCGATGCTTGAGACGGTTTTTTTTGTACTCTTTTAATGTCTGGTGTTTCTGCGGAATTCGAATTTAAAAATATTCTTGTTTAGGTCCCTATATTCCCTGTTTATGATAGTTTTCTTTTCTAATTTAGCTTCAACAGTGGGGTGGACAGTGCAGAAAACTCATAGAAAAAAACATTTCGTTTGATAAGGTCACCGAGGTGGCGTCCTCATCGCACATACTGGGTGACCCCTCTTTGTCCTCCTCATTTTCGCTCAAATCTGCACTGTCCGAGACATCAGTTCATGTGCAATCAGTCGTCTTCATCAGAAGTTGTCCTGTCTTCTTCATCAACTTATCATCTTAGGCCAAGGCGTCCGCCAAAAGAAGGACAATCGTTGATTTAGGCTCCTCCGGTTTTGGGGATTGCATTTTTCCTCGTTTCAGCCGTAGACGGCTTTGCCTTAGGCATACTTAAAAACATCCACATTCGCAGGCAGTATGTATAACAGAGAAAAATATATAACTGTGTTTATTAGAAGGTGCCTATGATTGGTTCCAAATATAATGGATCTTTTAGGTAAAGTTGATCCTCGGACAAATACATAATTTTGGCCAATTTATAGTTACAGGTTACATACATTATGTCATCAATGATGCTCATTTAAAAAAAAAGAAATTCAGTGAATTACAATATAAAGTAAACAGTTGCAAATATGAAACCAGTATCAAAAAGGATGCTTATTTAAGGTGAAACGTGTTAAAAAGGATACTAGTATCAAACACGATACTTATTTAAGGTGAAAAGTGTTAAACAGTATACTTATATCAAAAGTGATACTTATCACAGTAATCACCGTGAAGTGGTAAACACCGTTAAATGTCAAAAAGGTTGGAACAGGATACTTACCCGGTTCTTCAGGAAAAGAGAGTCAAAAAGGAGACTATATGATCATTAATATACTTATTAACGGTAAAGTTTAAAACATGACACTAGTTTCGAATAGGATTCTTACATACTGTGAAACCATTTATTTTCGTCAGCACGAAATTTCGTCATTTTTCAAAAAATGACTATTTCGTCAGCACTTANAGGCGTCCGCCAAAAGAAGGACAATCGTTGATTTAGGCTCCTCCGGTTTTGGGGATTGCATTTTTCCTCGTTTCAGCCGTAGACGGCTTTGCCTTAGGCATACTTAAAAACATCCACATTCGCAGGCAGTATGTATAACAGAGAAAAATATATAACTGTGTTTATTAGAAGGTGCCTATGATTGGTTCCAAATATAATGGATCTTTTAGGTAAAGTTGATCCTCGGACAAATACATAATTTTGGCCAATTTAAAGTTACAGGTTACATACATTATGTCATCAATGATGCTCATTTTAAAAATATAAATTCAGTGAATTACAATATAAAGTAAACAGTTGCAAATATGAAACCAGTATCGAAAAGGATGCTTATTTAAGGTGAAACGTGTTAAAAAGGATACTAGTATCAAACACGATACTTATCTAAGGTGAAAAGTGTTTAACAGTATACTTATATCAAAAGTGATACTTATCACAGTAAAGAGTCAAACCGGACACTAGTTCAAACAGGATACTTATCACCGTGAGGTGGAAAACACCGTTAAATGTCAAAAAGGTTGGAACAGGATACCTACCCGGTACGTCAGGAAAAGAGAGTCAAAAAGGAGACTATATGATCATTAATATACTTATTAACGGTAAAGTTTAAAACATTACACTAGTATCGAATAGGATTCTTACATAAGTTATACAGTGTAAAACTGGATTCTAGTCTCATATTGAGCACGAAACTTAAAACGAGGTATAATGGAAATCAAAAACCGATACACATTGTGGCAATAATATTGAGATTATTGTAGAATGGAAACTACTGCAGCTGGATTCTTAGTGTGACGTTAACACGCCCATGGATAGTTTACTATATGGCAGAAAAAATAGTTTATTAAATAATAAAAACTATTGTAAATTTATCACGCGATACTTAGTAGGGCATTTAAATAAAATGTTAAAAAAAATGAACTAATTCATGAACTTTAACTAAACTAAATATCAAGTGTTTGTCGGCATAAAACTGCCTTACAATATGAGATTCAACTACTGAGCATCAAAGTTCGAACAGTTTTTACTACTGTTTACGAACATAATACCGTTCTATTTTATTTTTTTGTAATAATGTAACTATTTCAATATTCAATAACATTGTAGAACCAAAAAGTGATATACGTTACATGGATTGAAACGGGTAGTTTATGAATTATCTAATTTAAGTGTATCTTGTCATGTATCAAACAAAGTTGATCGCACAACATTAATATAACTGATACTTAATAAGTTGTGCCAGAAGTCGTCAGCAATACCTGAAACATACTGTGATTTGTTTTGTTAATTTCCTTCTAACGTCAATCATATCACGTAAAGAGTCCTGTTAATTTATTTGTGCGTCAGGTCTTTCGTTGTATCATATTAAAGCGAATTACATCTCCATTTATTAATTTGCAATGCATATATACCTAACACCTAACACAAACGAGCATCGTGAGCGCTATCAAGATGCGGGTCGGCTAGCTTCGTTGAAAGATCGCTGGACTACATGCTCGTGGATCGTGTGATTAGTTCCTCAACCGTTCACATAAATTGTGTGGGGATGAGTCTTGAAATAAACTGTTAAGGCCATTTATTAAGTCATTACCTCTCATTAAAAAGGTAAATTGTCAATTAATAGCGAAAGCATGAGCATTTAATAATGGTAAGCCTGCTGAACCAGAAAAAAGTTCGAGTAGGTTAACTGACCGCCGTTATATGGGTTAAATACTTTTAAAACTGCTAGAAATTGCCCCCCAATATACAACTTTGCTAGTAGGGCATTGCTTGTTCTGATTTATAACTTAGAGTTGGATGGATAGTTGTGAATAATATATTTAATGTGTAAACAACATTAACAAGTGGCAATATCCATGCAATTATGATATCAAGGAATTATGGTTATTGTGCATTGCACATTCCTTCAATAAAATCATTTACCTATAATGCTTCATCTTGAAACCGCAAATAGTTTAGAGGTATGACCTCGACAAGCAATCAGAAGACNTTTCCCCAGCGCGTTGAGCGCACTGAGTACCGCCGCCCCGGGGTCCCTCTTCAAAGCCACCCCCTCGATGTTCTGGGCTTCGAATGCACCGCTAACCGCGGAACCCAGGTCCGTCCCGTATTTCCTTCCCACTGGTGGTCTCGCTGTCCCGCCGTACCCGTCCCTCTACAGACGGGGCCTCTGGACCGGTACGGGCAGGCGAACTCCCGACGATAAACAGCGTCTTGCTTGTCATCACAAGTCCGCTGCATCTTGGGGAAGACAGCAATTCCAGCAGTGAGGTAGACATCCGGCTCGAGGGTGACGGACTCAGCTGGATTAGCTGAGCCATCCGCAGAAGATCAAGCAACAGCGCGAAGATCAATCTTCTGCAGGCGGCTCCTGGCCTCGGTCGCGACGAGCACGCTCCAGCTGCTGACCGAGTATGATGTCCTTACACAACTGAGGTTGCATTATATGTGAACCCGGAGTGTGGTCCAGCACTCCTACCTACTTTACTTACTAGACTCGCGAATGTTGGGCTAATTTTCAATTATAGCTGCAATGTCCGACTATTTACAGTAGTTGCTATTGAAAGATTTTCAATTATTGTGTGGTCTTGTGGTGTAGGGAGGGGGAAGCCGGAGTACCCAAAGGAAACCCCACCAGTCCGATATGATGACCACCAACCAAACACACATGCTTCCGGGAACCACACATACTTTTGAATCTATAATTTATGGTATCTTAACGTTAAGTCGGTAATACACGTTTGAAATCGATGAAAAGCGTTACCAACGTTTAATTATTTATCCAGTATCGATTGATTATTATCAATAAACGAACATAATGTTTTATCATTTTTGTTCTGGTGTGTTATTTTGCGTATTTGACTATAAATGTTTTTGCATGTTCCCTTAGAGCGCAAACGCGTGAATGCGCTATGATTTATCATTCTCCTAGCAGAGTTGTCGTTCGTGCCTCAACATACGTGAATGTAATGAACCGCAGTGTAAGAGAGTGATGATTAATACGGCATAAGAGTGTAGTGTCTGACCTACAGGAAATGCATTACCCACAATTCAACTTTCAAAATGGTACATGAGTGGAATGTAGTTATTGAAACGTCAAGTTTATATGAATTTTTAGAAATTTAAAGTCACTGCATGATAATATAAGAGTTGTTTCAGGTAAATTTTCAAATAATACATCGAATGGTGTAAGCAACAGCCGCAAAGATGTCCGGTTTCCACGCAATGCAGCTAGACAATGCACCCGAGTCATCGAATCGTCACGAGAAAAGCTTAGGGTTACTGACAACTAAGTTTGTGTCACTCTTGCAAGAGGCAGAAGACGGCGTTCTAGACTTGAAAGTTGTAAGCAATGTTTATTATCAACATACAAATGCTCACTGCTTAAGCTCTTTTACTGTAATACTTTATTGAAATGTTCAAAAATAAGCAACAACCACTGTAGTGAAATAAAGTCACTTCTAAGTTCTAAGAGCCTGGCTGTTGGGCTAGCTCTTTAACAAGTTACAACACAGTTAAATTGTTCGGTTATAACTCGGGAGACACTGGTTCAATCCCCCATCGGAGCTTAGGGTTTTTCACTTTTATGGCGATTAGGCAAACATGAACTGTGAATAAGTAAACGGGTCTGAGCTTGTGTAGGGTTTCAGGGCCATGGCACGCTGTAGCGGGTCTGTTTGGTCCTTGAAAGAGAAACATAAAGAGGGGGAGGGGTGTAGTGAAATAAAGTCACTTCTGACAGCCTTGCTGTTAGGCTAGCTCTTTAACGACGCATTAAGAGTGATCACTTGCGAGACCCTGGTTTTTATGGTATACGGACAAAAACCCTCCTGTCATTTTCATAGGGGGCAGACAAAAACGGTTACCAGACGTTTCCTCCCCAAACCGTTTCCTCCCAAGACGTTTCCTTCCCAAAATAATATACATGTGAACTTTTCCACCCCAAATTGATACTGGATTAAGTAAAGATATCCCTTATTCTCATAGTATAGGCCCTCCTCATTGTATCGTGACTTTAACCAGTCCATTTGGAAAAACCCTTAAGAAGTGCAGGACGGTCAATGTTTTTCAATTTGGAGAACTTTTATTTTATTTACTGTATATTAATGACTATAAAGACGATCAGTTTTATATGATTTCAGGTTTGGATTGGAAAGTAGGTCATGTTAAATCCTGGGTGATGATGTGATTCTTAAATTATTTAAGACATAATTGTGTAGATCGTTAATGGTTTATTAGTAGGTTTAAAAATTAGTTTATAATCCGCTTATTTGTGAAAAAAATGTAGCAATATTTACAGAACAATATGAGCATGAGTTTGTTTTTCCATTAGTAAACTATTTAAAGAACAAGCACATGCGCATAGTAACAAACCTTAGCAACCAATCAGAAGGGCTGATACGATGAGACTCTGTGTACATCTGATATACATTACTACAGGGAGCTAAGTCTAACCAGTATTTTGTCATAACATTGCCGATTTTAATGCAGTTTTGGTGTTATGCCCTAGAACACATGTTTAACTATAGGTTGACACATAAAACAGGTGTGTTTTTAAATATTTTCACTTAAAATAATAAGATGTATTCATTAAGAGGGCCGATACCACGAGTTCACATGCTAATTAGGTATTTTTTTGGTTAAATGAATATCTGTAGTATTCAGTATTTAGTACAATTAGAATCAATCGATTTGTAAAATTAATTTTTAGTTTTTAATTTAATTTTGATGTTTTTTATTGTTGATATTGGATTAATTTATGATAATTAGATGATTTTTTTTGTTAAATTTGATCTTATTATTCATGAATATATGGGTTAATATTTAATATTTAGTGCGATAAGAATAAATCAATTGTTTTGTAAAATTAAATTTTAGTTTTTGAATAAGAATGATTCAATTGTTTTGTATTTTAATTAATTGTTAGTGTTTGATTCAAGTTTTTTGTTTTGTTAACCGTGAATCTAAACATCAAAGAAACAAATTAAATGGTTCTTAATTGGTCACATTAACACATTTTGAGTAATGAATGGATTTAAGTTTTATTTATAAAATTATTACAATATAAATTATATAATATCATATACAAGTGAAATATTATTTGTAATAAACCAATATTTTTTCTATATTTATTATTTTGATTTAATTATTATTTCATTTGTTATCACTTCTGATTTGATCTATTTATTTCTTTTAAACTACCCTCATAGGCCCATTAGAATAAAAACACTTTGTCATTTTCAATATATATAATAATATTAATAATAGTGCAGACGTTTCCATCCCAAAATCTCAACATAGTGCAGACGTTTCCACCCCAAAATTATGGGGAGGAAACGTCTTGGGAGGAAACGGTTTGGGTAGGAAACGTCTGACATTCGACAAAAACCTCCCATGAAAAAGCCAGGCCGGACAAAAACCCTCCCATGAAAAAACGTTGCGTGTGTTGCATTCATTAATCCGCAAAAATTTACTCAATACTGACAACATTTGCTCAAAATATCAAACTGTGAATCTGCAACTACTTATAGTTTTAATTTGTTTAATCACAGAATCAATTAAAAGCAATTTAACATCGACAAATGTTATGGCCTCACACAGTGTTGCATTCATTAATCCGAAAAATTTACTAGATGCTGACAACATTATGTAACATTATATTGTCTAGACTTCATAATACTTGATATCTGTATAATGGTATGTTTTAATAAAGAATGTCTGGGGAAGCTTGTGTCCGCCTCTGTTATTTTTTCACGGGAGGGCTTTTGTTCGCCCCCGTTTTTTCATGGGAGTTTTTGTCCGGCCCTGTTTTTTCAAGGGAGGGTATTTGTCCGGCCCCTATAAAACTGACGGGAGGGTTTTTGTCCGGCATTCAACGCCACTAGAGCCTTTACTACTAAATGTTACGTATTCTACCAGTATATACACATGTAACTATATCGACTTAAAAACACCTTGTATGAACTGACCAAAACCAATGGAAACACGTAATGTATTGCATGTCAGCAATAAACATATCTTTCATGAAGTTTTTCACTCTGTGAGTCTTTTTCAATTTAATACTTAAAGCTCAAAGGCAACACAATATTCTATAAGTCAACACTTGTGAACACATTTATGTTTGTAACCAACAACAATATTATCATCAACTTCAATTCATAAAGCTGTCAGATAGTTGCATTTATCTGTTAAGATGTTAAGATTGTATGCTTGGAGTGGGTGAGAGTGCCCATTTTTTAAAGTTTCAAACAGTGAATGTAATGTAAAGTGTATTCTGAAACATTTTCAGGCAGCAGATCAGCTAGCTGTTCGACAAAAGCGGAGAATATATGATATTACAAATGTGCTGGAAGGAATCGGTCTTATAGAAAAGAAATCCAAAAACAGCATACAATGGAAGTAAGTTGAAACAAATATTTACTGAAATACAGTAACATTAAGTAAAATACAGTTAAGAATTAAAATTAAGAATAGTGTTTCACACTTGTGGACCAAACTGGTATGCATCAGTGTCTTGACACATTTTAATATGTTCAGGTAGCCCACTGGGCTANGGGTCATCTGCGAGTCATGATCAATGTTCCTATGAAGTTTCATGATCCGAGGTCTAAGCGTTCTTGAGTTATCATCCGGAAACCATCTGGTGGACGGACCGACCGACCGAACGACCGACCGACCGACATACCGACAGACCGACAGACCGACATGAGCAAAGCAATATACCCCCTCTTCTTCGAAGGGGGCATAAATATAATAAATAAACATGTCAATAGCACACAAGCATACAAGTCTAGATCTATGTTTCTCCAGCTCTTTGTACAAGGCTGTCTGCAATTCTTCTGACAACATCTCTGTAGGCCTTAGACTGAAAGAAAATGAGTTGCGCTCAGTGAAAAAGGTGTTTAATTCATGTGCGTAAAGTGTCGTCTCAGATTAGCATGTGCAGTCTGCACTAAAAATCCAGTTTAGACGGAAAGTTTCGTCCCTGATTAGCCTGTGTGGAATGCAAAGGCTTATCTGGGACGACACTTTACGCACATGCGATGCTCAATTATTTTTTTCAAATCACAAATGACCCTGTTATTTGCTGTCCTGAGTCGCTGGTATCTCGTTTGGCCCTGTTCAGAGGAATGTCACCTGTGAACCAAACAGAAATATTACATTTACGGCAATTGTAAATTGTATCTCATTATCATGTGTGCATTGACAACAATAACTTCAAGTGGGATAAAATAATCTGCATTTCCTCCAAGCTGAATACAACAAACATGGGCAGTAAAATGACATCATGGGGTTGTTTATCGCGACATCATTTTATCTTTCTCATGTTGTTTAGTAGTTTTTGTGTGTGTTTTGTTGTGTATTTTCAAAAGAAAGTTAGAAAGGATGGGAATGAAGGGATCCATAGAAAGCTCTGTTCAGTTTTAAATACTGAACAGTTAAACTTGCTCAACTTTAACATAAGAAGTCTCGCAGTCTGAACAGGCTTATCAAGGACGAACTTTCCGCTTTTATGGTATTTTTGTTTGAAGGAAGTCCCTTCTAAACAAAAATCAAGTCTACGCGGAAAATGTTGTTCCTGAATGCAGATGCTAATCTGGTACCACACTTTATGCACATGCATTAAGCCCTGTTTTTCCCAGAGCGTGGCTCAATTTCTCCATATTGAACTCTAACCTATAATTCTACACATGATTCCAACAACAAGCATAAATTCCTACCTAGAATCGGTATGCCCATCTCGTCTGCGACCGCCTGGGCCCCGTTGTCTCCAAACACGTGGTCAGCATGGCCGCACTTCGGGCAGATATACACGCTCATGTTCTGTACAATACCCAGAACTGGCACGTCTACCTGCCATTATAGAAACAGGGGGAGTACTGAGAATAACTTGACAATACTATTTTAAACAGGCTGTATGGCATGCGCAGTTGTTAGTACATGCGCTTCCTGCAGGGTTCATATAAACATTTCCAAATGCAATTCAAGCACTTTTAAAGCACTTTTCCAAGGTCAAAACGTGAAATTCAAGCACTTTTCCTTTTTGCAACTTTGAAATGTCTTTAAGTACTTTTTTGACAATTTTTACGAAGATGTATTTGTACATACATAACATAATTTAACGTAGTTGTGCTTATTTAATTATGAAGCATCAGCTGCATAATTCCTGTCAAAACCCATAACAGAAAGACTGTAAACAAACAGTAAGTATCTCCTCAGATAGGAGGAGTGATCAATATAATTGGATCGATATGACATGAAATAAGCTGAAAGCTTGGAAAGAATAAATATGGTTTCAACACTTTTTATTGTGATCATTTTATTTTCAATCACTTCTACCTGAATTCAAGCACTTGTCAAGCCAATGTTTGAACAAAAAGCACTTTTAAGCACTCCAGATCGTTTTTAAGCACTTTTCAAGGTCTGTGGGAACCATTTCCTGGAAGCATGTGAGTTTGGTTGGTGGTCACCATACCGGACAGATGTGGTATAATCCGGGTACTCCGGCTTGCCCCACAATACAAGACCACACCAAAATTGAAAACCTTTCAGTAACAATTAAACAGCTGGATATTGCAGCTATAATTTAAAACAAATCCCAACTTTCATTAGTCTAGTAAGATGATTAGGAAAGGAACCTCAATTTACTATATAAAAAAAACAATACTACATGTAAATATAATTGAAAATCTGAAAATCCAGATCATAGTTTCCCAGCATTTCCAGGCTTATGTCAATGTTCAACTACTGCCATGNCTCGCGGAGTTCTAGTATTATTAGCAGACCAAGAATTAGCGGTTTTGATTGGAAATTTGGATGAACATTGAACTTGAGCACTGACTTCCACTGACATTTGAAAGCAAGATTACCTTATATGACAATAATTGATCTATTGGATTATAATGGATTGTCACACTCAGAATCAAAGAAATATCTGTCATTATACTGGGCTACCAATGATAGAGATTTGCAGTAGTCTGTTGAGCATGCGCTTGGAATTTCTAGCAGCCCAACTGAAAATTGTGGTATCCGTTGGGCTCCGAGCTACGTATTTGTCGGATACTGCTTTGAATGCAAGTAAAAACATTAAACTACCATATTAACTTTTTCAATGAAAGTGGAATTAGTAAATAGATTCTGGTAAAAAATTATTATGGGGAGTTTTGGTGAATAATCAAGTCACATTCTGGAAAAACCAGGCTTAATGCATGTGTGTAAAGTGTCGTCGAAGATAAGCAGGTGCAGTCTGCACAGGCTAATCAGCGGCCACACTGTCCACTTTTATGGTACTGTTCCTTTAAAGGAAGTCTCTTTTAAAGAAAATTAATGTTAAGGAGGAAATTGTCGTCCATGATAAGCCTGTGCTGACTGCACAACCTAATCTTGGACAACACTTTATGCACATGCCTTAAGCCATGTTTTTACTTGAACACGACTCAATCTGAATAATCAGTTCTACCCTGTCACTGTCAACCCCTATGTGTCTCTGGTACAGAGGTGCAGGTCCAGGCTGCAATACGGCCGAGCTGTCGGACAAGCTGTACTCTATACAGGACGAGCTGGATGACCTCGCGAGACGGGAGGCCGAGCTTGACCAGCACAAGAACTGGGTCCAACAAAGCATCAAGAACATCACAGACGAGGCAGAGAATACACGGTAAAGCTGCACAGCTCTGCTATAATTGAGCCTCGTGCTGGGTAAACTGGGCTTAACCCTTTGCATGCTGGGAAATTTGTCGTCTGCTAAAATGTTGTCTGCTAAATTTCTAAAATTAGCATTTTCTTCGATTAAAAAAATAAACTACTATCAGAATAGCAAACAGTTTGGATCCTGATGAGACGCCACATTCTGTGGATCATCTGGATCCAAACTGTTTGCAAAGGCCTTCAAAATCCGGTTCCAGCGCTCAAAGGGTTAATGCTTGTGCATAAAGGGTCGTCCTTAATAGGGCTGTGCAGTCTTCACAGGCTAATCTGGGACGACACTTTCCGACTAGAATGAAAATTTCAATGCAAGCGGAGAGTGTCGTCCCTGATAAGCCTGTGTGGAATGCACAGACTAATATGTGATGACTTTTTACACACATGCATAAAGCCCAGTTTCTTAAGAACACAGCTCTTTTTGTGTGCACTGTTTAACCTTTGTCTTTAGATCCCTTTCTTTCCACAAGATTATGTTATGTGCTATGTTAGTTTCTAAGATGAAAAGTCTGTGATTGTTTTTATTAAATAATAATTGTTTTCTTAAGAACTGTGCTTTCTTTGTTCTTCTATGCTAAAAACCTGAAGAGAAAACAAGGTGTTTTTGCAAAACTCTGTCTCATTAGATACTTAAAATAAGAAATGTTTTTAGCTCCAGAGGCCAGCGGGGCTTATGTCATGGTCCTGTGTCCGTTGTGTGTGTCCGTGTGTGCGTTAACTTTTTCTTCAAACATCTTCTCCTAAACTACTGGTCCAATTCTGATGAAATTTCTCAGGAATGTTCCTGTGGTGAACCTCTTTCAAATTTGTTCAAATTTTGCCCCTGGGGTCAAATTTGACCCTGCCCCGGGGGTCACAAAATTGAAAATTTGCTTAAAGGCCTAATTTGTGAAAACTTTACAAATCTTCTTGTCCATAACCATGGGGCCAAGGGCTACCAAATTTGGTATGTAGTGACATCTAAAAGTCCTCTACCAAATTTCTTCAAATTATGCCCCTGGGGTTAAATTTGACCCTGCCCCGGGGGTCACAAAATGGAACATATGCTTATATAGGGCCTATTTTGTGAAAACTTTAAATATCTTCTTGACCATAACCATAAGGCCAAGGGCTACACAATTTGGTATGTAGTGACATTGTATAGTCCTCTACTTAGTTTGTTCAAATTATGCCCCTGGGGTCAACTTTGACCCTGACCTGGGGGTCACAAAATTGAACATATGCTTCTATGGTGCCTATTTTGTGAAAACCTAAAAAATCTTCTTGTCCATAACCATTAAGCCTAAGGCTATCAAATTTGGTATGTAGTGACATCTAATAGTCATCTACCAAATTTGTTCAAATTATGCCCCTGGGGTTAAATTTGACCCTGCCCCGGGGGTCACAAAATTGAACATATGCTTATATAAGGCCTATTTTGTGAAAACTTTAAAAATCTTCTATTCCATAACCATTGGGCCTAGGGCTACCAAATTTGGTATGTAGTGACATCTAATAGTCCTCTACCAAATTTGTTCAAATTATTCCCCTGGGCTCAAATTTGACCCTGCCCCGGGGGTCACAAAACTGAACATATGCTTATATAAAGCCTCTTTTGTGCAAACTTTAAAAATCTTCCTGTCCATAACCATTGGGCCTAGGGCTACCAAATTTGGTATGTAGTGACATCTTATAGTTCTCTACCAAGTTTGTTCAAATTATGCCCCTGGGGCCAAATTTATCCCTTGAAGGCTCCCATTAAAAAGTTGTTCAAGAAAATTTGATTCGTCAAAAAACATGGCCACAGGAAGTCGTTGAACTTTGCATGTTTATGCGTTTTTGCTATTTATTCATTATGGGATGAATAAACTATTTTCTTCTCAAACTAAAAGTTTATCAAAAAACACTTGGAATAACTTTTTAATTATAGGAGATAAATGCATACATGTAGAGCGTGAAAGGTAGACCAACATGTTAACTTTCCATAAATGTTAACCCTTTACTAAACGACACATTTTGGACTGCCCCAAATTGAAAGAGATTGCAGACGAGAAATAATATTGTAAAGGACCATTTATACATTGGCTGGGTGGGGTAGAAATCATTGTGCTCGGAAGTCCTGTTTTCAAAACGAAAACAAACTCTTCAGAAGGAGTTATGGTCTATTGGAAGGTCGAGAATGGCATTTGGTACTTAATCATCCCATATCTACAAAGAAATTAAATTTATAAGCTTTTTTTGCCGTTAATATCATAACCCATCAGTTCAAAAGCACGATCGAAAACATTTCTGCATAATATATAATATGCAGAAATGTTTTCGATCGTGCTTTTGAACTGATGGGTTATCATATTAACGGCAAATTATGCGCGGACCAGTCTAAGATGTTGTTTACATAATTAGTTCCAAGGTCACAACAACAACAAACCTACATGCATGCATGGGAATCAAGTCTTTTTTCGTCCGTTTGTAGACATTATCTTTCAAAGTTAGGTCAAGCTAATTGTTTGTCATGATATCTCTTTAAAGCTCACGCCATATGCAAGTAGTGTTGCCATGATCGCAACATCTTGATGAATTATAATTCAATTTTTTGTCTTATAAACATTTACTTTGTTTCACACACAACCTCTACAAAGTTATCATTCCTACTGCCTTTCGGCACCTCATGAACCTGAAAAACTGGTAACTTTATGTTTCCTCAGGCAAATATCTTCTTTGTACAATAAACAATTTCTTCACCACGTTAACAATCCTGCTACACTCACTAATGCCTCAAGAATGAAGTAAAGTTCAGGTGATCTACGTCATTAGGTATTTTGCATATGTCATGAACCATATAAGTAACAGAAACTTTGAAACCTACTAACACTTTTTGAAATTTTGGAAAAAGATTCATGATTGAATGAAGGAACTTTCATTAATCTTGTAGAACATGCGTAGATTTGATCTTCAGCATCTAAAAATATGTGAAATAGAAAGAACGACAATATCTTTTGGAGAGATAAATCATTTATACCTACGTTATAAGCAAAGGACCTGTGCGACAATTCCCGGGCTTTTTAGTCTGTTTAGTAAACACCGTAGTAACCTTTTCCATATACAGTCAATCTTGTGGTCACGACCACTTGAATTAAGCGACTTTTGTCTTATGCGACCATTTTGAAATCCCCCGAACATTTTTACTATATTTTGATATCGTATTAAGCGACTTTTGTCTTACGCGACCAGTGACCGCTGATTTTCGTGTATTTTAATGTCCAAATCTTTTATTAAGCAACCACTTTGAGGTATTAGTGGTACATCTGTTGACCGCTCAGGAACAAATCAGTGTTAACTGTTTATCTAAGCCGATAAGATGTACGATTACACATTTGTTTTGTTTTCACACCAGCCATTTTCTTTTGTATCGATGACCGGTTTTGACCGGTGTTGATGCAGACTGCGTGTCATTTATTCGTGTTGAATAATACTGTGACGTATTGACACACAGTCTACGGTTTAAAGAGTTTAAAATCCGGGACGTTAAGTAACAAAATTTATCGCAGATTTTATTGCAGAAACAATGCGCCGACGCGACAAACATTTTCACCGTGTTCTCGAGAGGTGTGAAAAATAAACTATTAATCTGTAACATGTGTCGAAATCTGTTCATTGGAATATTGTAATTGTAATTATGCTTAATTAGTTTGTGTTTGCAAATTTTCCAATCAGGCCTGTTTATTTAGTTTTCAATCAACCTGTATTATTTATTTCCCTTTGTACCATAATCGAGTCAGATTGCCATAATCTTACATGCAAAAATTAAAATGTCAAAACGGAAAGTGTTAAATTAAATGAGAAAATTCGGGTATTGGTATTGTCTAAGATTAAAAGTGCACGTAAAAACACGAAGGAGTTTGGAGTCGGAAATTTTCTGTGCAAACCATTTACATTGTATTTAGTAAATTTTTGAAAAAGAGAAAACAAATAAAACACATTTTAAGCAAAATATTGTTTTATTTTTTTTATTTACATTTAGATTAATTTGATTACAAAAGTTGAAATCATTGTGTCAAAAGGAGATAATCATACATCTGCATTTAAATTCGAAGGTCTGCATTCTTCCAAAATGGCCTTTAATGTTTTATTTAAAGACCATTTTATTAAGAGACCACTTTTGGTTACTCCCTTTAGTGGTCTCTAAATACAAGATTGACTGTATAAAAATGCTCACCCTTCCAACTTTAAGCGCCCAGTGGGACGAGGGATAGAAAGAGAAAGTCACATGCTTGAGTACATTACAACCCATGCGCATCAAAAAACAGTGGAGCGATACAGGGCCATCATGGCCCTCTTGTTTTGATATTTCATTCAGTTGAGTCAGTCTATGGAGGATATTTGTTTGCTTTCGGGGCAATACAGTAAAATACTTTTCTCCGTAAAGTGAGGAAATAAATATTTTCATTAGTGCTTGCACGAGGTAATATGTGTTAATGTTTTCTTTTTAAAGCATTTTTATAATTAGTTAAGCTTGTAAAACATTGCATCTAAACATAAGCAACACATGTAACT
Source organism: Dreissena rostriformis (assembly GCA_007657795.1). NCBI lineage: Eukaryota > Metazoa > Mollusca > Bivalvia > Myida > Dreissenidae > Dreissena > Dreissena rostriformis. The sequence continues at coordinate 13,413 of VMBQ01004291.1, read as the reverse complement.
CCCTGTTTCAGGTTAGCCTATGTGACTCATGAAGATATATGTCAGCAATTCAAGGGAGACACCTTACTGGCCATTCAGGCCCCCTCAGGTACTCACCTAGAAGTGCCGGTACCAGAGTCAGTAAGTGTCCTTTTGTTTGTCTGTCTTTAGGTCCGTAGACCAAAACTTGAAAGGAGGCGTTTTTCTACAATTTCAATTGTACAACACTCAAACTTGCAGGGATTGTTGCTCATGTTATGAAGTTGTGCATTTGTTAAAGTTGCATAAATCTCTTTCAATTATTGCAAATAAAAAGCATTTTTCAGTGTGAAAATTCTAACCCCAAAAACTAATATAAATGTATATGAATACCTGTTAATAGTCTGGTATAATCTGATGGGGTCCTGTGAAATCAATTAGTGGCAAGACCTTATGTCCTGTAAGAACTTCCCGTCTTTCACATGCGTTGACTTATTCCTGAGCCACATTCTGGGAAAACTCGGCTTAATGCATGAGGGTCAAGTATAGATAAGCCTGTGCAGTATGCACAGGCTAATCAGGAACAAGACTTTCTGATTTTATGGAATTTTTGTTTAAAGGAAGTCTCTTCAAAATGAAAACCAGTCTAGATTGGTCCCTTATTACCCTTTGCAGACTGGGACAACACTTGACGCACATGCATTAAGCCAAGTTTTCCTCTTCCTGTACAACTTGCTTTTATTTCTCAGGGTCCAGGCTTCCGCAAGAGTTACCAGATCCTGTTGAAGAGTAACTCAGGTCCCATCAACGTGCTGCTGGTGAACAAGGAGTCAGAGGACCAGACCCCCGACGTGTTCCAGGTGCCCCCGCAGGACGAGAACCTCGCCAGACAGGCCATTGCCGCTGCGCAGGCTGACCAGAACTTCAACCCACACCAAACTGCACCTCCTAAACATACCAAGGTGGGAAACTGACCTTACTTGTCCCTTTATTACTAAAATGTAAGACCTTTCTTGCTAGATTTAAGTTATTCATTTCAAACCCTAAGATACTGATGACCAGCAAACAGCATTTTGTAATTTTCCCTGCAGACCTAGCTTAGGATTGCATTTAGGATCAGTAAGGTCAAGGTCACTGTTACTGTAATTAGAAAAACAGTTTCACTCAATAACTTGAGTTTGGATGGAGGTATTGCACTGAAATCGTGTGTGTAGGTTCCTTTCATTTAGACCTGGCTTGGGATTGTATTTAAGAACAGTTGGAACCAGTTCAAGGTCTCTGTTGCTTAACGTAGACAAACAGTTTCTGCTCAATAATTGTAGTTTCGATGGAGGTATCAACTATCATTCTAAAGTTGTGGGTGCAGGTTGCTTACCTACAGACCTTACTAAAGATTCCACATAAATTATTTTATTGCCTGTTTTTGTTTCCAGAACACTCGTTCTCCTGTGAAGTCTCCACTGCGGCCGTCACAACCAACAGCCATGCCCAGTGAGCGAATGTCCACGCGTTCATCTCCACGGAAACAGGCCCAACAAGCCCCGCCCCCCTCAACTTCCCTGGGGCTGCCCACTGGTATGGACATGGGGCTGCCCAGTGACATGCTCTTCCAGAAAACTGATCTCGGTGGGTCTGGCTACTGTGGTAAGCTTCCAATTAGTTAGATCAAGTCGTAAATAGAACAGTAATTTTTACTGGTCTGTCATTTTTAGCTCGACTATATATATATATATACCGTATATGTCCTTATTGACGCGCACTGCGCTGACGCGCACTGCGCGTGTTTTTTCAAGACCCCTTCACTTTAAATTCGAACCACTATTACCTATTCCTCACATTTGAACAGTGTAACATTTTCATTACCTGCCGCTCACAACATTGTTTAATCCAATTGTATGACATAGTCTGCTGCAGACCTGCTCATTGCGATGTCCAATTTAACACAAATCGGCCGTGGATCCCATTTTATTTTTCATCGACTTAAATATTTCCCCATTAAGAGACGCTCACCATTAAATCCAGTTTGATCCGGTATTTCGCGCCTTCACTGCATCTAGTTGATAAGTAGTTATAGTGTGACAAACAATACACCCGAACGCTCAATACCATACAGTTGCATCATCGGCGTAAAGCGCACGTGCCACCCATGACAACGTCCTTTCACTGCTGCCTAGCACCCGAGTTACACGCAGTCCTCGAGGAATATACATCGACAAAATATATAATCAATAATGAACAATGTGAATGGTAATTGCTTAACAGAAAAAGCGTACTCGTTCCGTTTTGTTTTTTCACCTGTGCTGACGACAATAATTATTATTATTGTTGGTTTGTAACCTACGTAGTTTACTCGCACTGTAGCATATTTACGGTGTCACCGTGTTGCAAACAAAATGGCTGCAAAAACCATGTTTTCAGATGTAATGTGCCATTCTTGAATGGATTACGGGCTTCATAAATCTTATCTTATGGTTCCGATAAATTCCGATGAACCCCAGATAAGACGGCCTGCGCGTCTATTAGGGCATGAGCGTCAATAAGGACATATATGGTATATATATAGTGGAGCTATCCTACTCACCCCGGCGTGAGCGTTGGAATGTTAAAGTTTGCGTACCACCTCAAATATTTTCTTTGTCCCTTGACATATTGCTTTCATATTTTGCATACTTCTTATCCAACATGACCCTAATCTATAAACAAGAGCTCACAACTGTATCAAGCATTTTGTAAGAATTATGGCCCCTTTTTCCACTTAGAATATGCATATTATTGATAAGTCTTTGTTAAAGTTTGCATACCACCTCAAATATTTTCTTTGTCCCTTGACATATTGCTTTCATATTTTGCATACTTCTTTACCAACATGACCTCAATCTATAAACAAGAGCAGACAACTGTGACAAGCATTTTGTAAGAATTATGGCCCCTTTTTCAACTTAGAATATGCATATTATTGATAAATCTTCGTTAAAGTTTGCGTACCACCTCAAATGGCCCTTTTTCCACTTAGTAACTTTGAATATTTTGTTAAATTTTGTGTTTACATCCACTTTACTTCTAAAGTATCAAGGCTATTGCTTTCAAACTTCAAATACTTTATTACTTTTTTTTTTCAAGACCGTCCAACCATCCCACCCAAGCTATTGCTGACAAACTTGAAATATAATCTTATCAGTTTGTTTTATATCTTTACAAATGTTCAATAGATTGTGGAAAATATACCTGAACTCAGAATCGTCTATAATGTACCAATTCTTTAAAACATAAGCGATCAATATGTTTCAATTATGGTCCTCTTCCAGTTAGAATATGACTATATTACCTTGACCTTATTGAATATGAACAATTTCGCCATGATGGCTTACTTTATACTGTCAAGCACTTGAATAGTCGAGCGCGCTGTCTTCTGACAGCTCTTGTTTCCAATGCTTACCCTTTGGGATGATGATTAAAGAATTTGGTATTTAAAGCCTTTTCTTTTTATGCAACCATATGAAGAATGCGGTATATAGCAGTCGCACTGTACGCCTTTGTGAAATTTAGCATCTCTCCCATAACTTTGTCATATTTTATAGATTTTGAAATAACCTGTCAAAAATGTCCATAAACTATGAGTCCTGTGTAACAACCGTCTCCATACCTCAGTGGTCAAGGTCACACTAAGAGGTCAAAGGTAAAATTTGGCCTTAAAACAGCATGTCTGATCTGTAACTTGATCATTCGTCATGCAAATTTAAGATAACAGCAATTGACTACCATTAGGAGTTTTAGTGTCTAGTGTACTCATTACCTCAAAGGTCAAGGTTACTCTTAGTTGTCAAAAGTCAAATTTTGCCATACACAGCTTGTTTTAAGATACATGTAAGCTGAGTTTTAAGACAAATTGGAATGTGTGGGAATCTATGCCCTATTGACACATGTCTTGTTAAAAAATATCAATTCATCTTGGCAACTTTTTCCCCTTTTCCTTCAAATTAACATCCTTTAAGAAAGTAAAATCTAGAACATGCAATTCAGATGTTGATATAAATGATGTGAATTACTTACTGTGACCATTTATCACAATATCACATACAGGATTTGGAGAAAAGAATGTTTTAGAAATATGTATGGCAGATGTAACATTAAATCAGCAAGTGAATAATGTAAACAGTTAACCAAGGTCATGCGAAAATGGGTCTTATGCCATATGCGGACAGCGTAGCTACAGAGCAGCCTGCACATCTGCACAGTCTGGTCAGGAGCTACCCTGCGATAAGACCACCAAACCTCGTGTGGCTTCAGAGCTGACAGCGTAGCTTCTAACCAGTCTTTGGGGATGCGCAATCTAGTCTAGAGCTATGCTGGCTGAACATGTCATAAGACCAATGTTTGTATGATGCACCTCATATGTTATTGTATAGTAGATAATGGGCATGTTGTTAAGGCCAAGGGTGCTTGGTGATGTGTTGTTGCGGACACTGAGATGTTAGGTTGACAGTTGTATCTCTGTTTCAGATGTTGACACTTGTATCTCTGTTTAAGATGATGATACAGGTATCTCTGTTTTAGATGTTGACACTTGTATCGCTGTTTCAGATGGAGTAGACGAGAGTGACTTGATAGAGGAGCTCATGTCATCAGAGGGTAGGTGCTTCTTAGTTTTAACCTATTCATTTGAGCTTGATGGCATTGAAAGCCTTAGGCTTATTGAAACGCTCATGAGTCAGTTTCCTGGTAGAACCAGTACTTGGTATCTTTGGGGGGAGATCTAAAGAATGCTTCTATAGTGGGGATCAAACCTTTGACCTCCCGGTTGCTAGGCAGACACCATATCCACTTAGCCAAAGAGATCTCAAGTAGGTGCTACTGTTAGATGCTGGTGGCTCCTAGAGGCCTGCAAGTTATGAGCCTCACTCTAGGAAAACAGGGTTTAATGCATAAAGTCTGCACAGGGTAATCAGAGACGACACTTTCCGCTAAGACTTGATTCTCCTTAAGAAGAGACTTCCTTTAAACAAAAAATTCCATGGAAGCGGAAATTGTCAGACTGCACAGGCTAATCTGGGACAAAACTGTATGCACATGCATTTAACCCGGGTTTACCAGAGTCCTATATTTATCATCAATTTAAGTTATGCCCCGAATTGGCTGAAATAATTGTCATATATTTACCAAACTCGCTCATATTAAAGCTTAGTCTGTTCTCAATCAGGTAAATGGATGAAGAGGAGTACTTTTTGTATATTACTTATTAGACCTTGGTTGAAAGCAAAATAGGAAGCATGTTATATTTGAAACCGCACAATTTTTATGCCATGGATGTTTTGTACTGGATTTTTACTATATACCACATGATAGTCGCTTATAGAAAAACTATTCATCAACATCGTACAGAAAAGTTTTGCGCTTGAATGGCATTTATCATAGCACAGCTGTGTTATCTACATTTAGTTCTCATTTCTCTGTAAAAATGAACGGGACTATGTCAGAATCTAAATAATGTGTATACAATCGTTATTTGTTGGCCAATAAATGACTATTTGGAGTAATGATGGATTTTTTTTTATTTAGGTCGTTAGTTTGATTGGTTTAAACGCCACAAATCAGAAGGACAAATTGCTTATTATTTCTTTATGAAATGATTCTCTGCATTGTTTTGCAGCCTTTGCTCCATTGTTACGTCTCAGTCCACCCCCGTCAGACCGGGACTACTATTTCAACCTGGACGACACAGAGGGGCCCTGTGACCTGTTTGATGTGCCGCTTCTTACCATGTGATGAACACTTACCTTTAGGCAGCATGTTTGGGTGGGGAAGAGGCCTAGCTTTGGGATGGGAGGGGCCTTCCCCTGGGATGGGAGAGGCCTAGAGCTGGGGTGGGAGGGGATTAGCTATGGGGTGGGAGGGGCTTAGCTCTAGGTTGAAAGGGGCCCAGCTCTGGGTTAGGGGAATGGTCATAGCTCTGGCATGGAAGGGGTCTAGTTCTGGGGTGGGAGG
>VMBQ01004290.1:0-88246 GCA_007657795.1 Dreissena rostriformis | reverse complement strand
GTCATTTGTTTTGTGCACATATCAATAGAACACTTCAATTGCACAGTTGTAGTTCTGCAACTAGCATTTTATGTTTGCGTCTCTTCATATTGCGAGATTCATGGGAAACGTTGAATAATAATGATATAAGATGTATTTGATTGCATATCTGCATTATGATAACTACCTTTTTCGATTAAGTCACAATACTTTATCAGGGCTCTATCAAAGTCATGTATGAGGTTTAAGATAACATGTTATTATGTTAAACTAAAAAACGAACATGGATTGAGCAGTTATCTTAAATCAGATCCGTAGATCAAACGTATAGGCGTAATTTCCTCATTGAATCTCCTGGAATTTATATGCAATATGACACTGGTATTAATATTGTGCATTTATACATTTCCAAAAAGCATTCCTCATTCATTTGGGTTTGCTTGCATCCCTTAGAATTTGTTTAAAAAAAAGATTACGAGTAACTGCCAAGCCTCGCGTGAATAAAGGCGTACTATTTATACATCCGTAATTCCCGTCTGGGAGGAAATGCCATTTTGTATTAACAGTTACAATTTCAAGATAGCTATATTCCGATTGCCACTCTAGCAAATAGGTCAACATCAATAATGTATTACAGCTAAAACTACTTACCGCTAGCTGTAAAATATTACACGTGTTGCTGTAAATTCAATATAACTTACCTGAATTAGCCGGTCGTCATCGTCACAGAAATTGTAATAGATATTGTTAAGTGACGAGAAATTACTATCTTAGAGTATAGTATTACTCCACTGCAAAATAATTAGTATCTGTTCAAATTTATAAATGGAATACTAAAATAAATCGATAAACGGTTCATTGTAGAATTGTGTCATCAACATTCTGCTATTGTGTACAAATTGCGTTAATCCATACCGTGAACCCTGTATCCGGTATAAATGTAGCAACATTAAACAGCTGACATATAAATTGAGTCTTCATCCCTTTTTACAAACACAAATCCAAATCTCAACAAAATAACAATTGCAAGTTTCAAACGGACCAATTATTTAGGTAAGAACATATGTATTCATATGTTAAAAACCAACTGCATTTTAGAATTAATACAACGTGTAGGCGATTTCGCCTGAGACATTTCGTGCGTCTTCTTTTCACAGTCCACATAACATGCGTAAATGAATTATAAGTGGGGACTTTGTTCATATAACCGCTAATTATGTTTATTCCACTAAAAGGTTTTGTTCAGAAATGCAATGATTGATGTTCCTGTTCTAAAGCGATTGGAGCGAAAACAATATACGCTACCGACGCTTGGTAAGAACGGAGTTAACACACCATGTATATGTCGATTAACTACACAGACATATCCATATATCGTGTGTGCAGATACAATATGATGAGACAGTAGCAGATCGTTTATTTACCGATTTAATTGCGGTGTTTTCTTTGTTTAATGTTTTGAGGTAAGATTATAAGCGATTTTCAGCGAAGTGTCATTGTTGTATTTGTTGTCCGGATTTGTAAAGGTTGATTGACTTAACCTTACCATTAAATAGTAGAAATGTACAGGATTTCGTTTTGCAATTTGCTGCAAGAAGTTTAAAAAAGTAAATGTTTTTTCTTGATTTATTTATTATTATTTCATTATACTAGTCACATTTCCATAGTGATGCTTCTAAACCCGCTAATGTTCGTATTACTTAATATGTAACATGGGGTCTGTCAGTCCACGTATTGTAAATGTGCAAATGCTACCTGCTCATTCTATTTCCAATGAGAAGTGTGTATCGTTTTTTATGTTAAAAATGTTGGGTACGTGTCACATCACGTTATATCATCGGATCAGTGTAATAATACGCATGCATTCATAGCTGAAGATTTGTTGTATGTCTCTTTTTGAATCATACTTCTTGCATTTTGGAATCCAATTTACTAACGTTCTGAAGAATATATTAACATAAAGGAAACACGTTTATTTACCGTGAATAGAAAAAAACAAAACGAAATATAACGTGTGTATGTACATTTGTACTTGGGTAACTCTTGCAACGGTGTTTTACTATTTTTACAAACCTAGTTTTATTGTTGATAAAACTCGGAACAAGGCCATGACTGGGTCGCTCGTATTGACAACCTTATGTGAAATCGGATGGTTTACTTAACTCATTTCCTTTGTCCACGATAGTTTATAGACCTTCCTAAGCCATAAACCAAATCATTCTAATAAACACTATTTGTAGAATGAAGTTTAAGAACTGTATTTGCGTGCGATTATCATTAACTAATCTATTATTTATGGTGGAACCAATTCATTCAGAACTAATGCTATAGAGATGATTTAGTATATATTGCTGAAATACAAATTGGCATGTTATATGGATGCGCAGGAAACGATGTTAACGATATCGATTCCGTACACACCTTCATATAAGAGGATTTATATCATACAATGTATAAGAAAGCGATAGGTTTATTTTCACATAGTTGTGTCTGGCACATTCCAAATGCGCAATCTAGTGAAATGGTAAACACATACTAAGCCAATATATTTAGAATCGTTAGAATGTTACCTTAATACGTTTCGACTTGTCTTGTGATGCATAGTACAAACATGTAAACGTAGGATTTAGGCAGTCGGTACTGTACAATAGTGTCACCTTAAACACAAATGGCATACCATTGTGTGTTCTGGTTATGTAGACGTCATATGTGTTCCACCAAAATATCTGATAACTTTTCATTGTAGCCCATACTCGTTATGAATAAAGTCAAACACACGAAAATGATTAAGCACCTCTACACCCTTATGAGATATACATGATCAATTGACTTAATATTGATTCTTCATAATGGTGTCAATACATGCCAGACAAACCAGAATGCACATAAAATATGCAAATATGAACACAATAAACAACCCGAACGTCTATGTTTACACTGAAAACACGTTTGTTAATCTCATTTTGTTTACTATGATTTGAAAATCATTGATCGTTGAAACTGATCAATGACGCATTAGGTTAAATGTGGTGAAGGTTTACATTATGCATACAACCATACTATTTAAAATGTATCTACTGTATCTCGCTATCCCTTAAATGAGTAATTTACATGTACTGATATATANACAGTTATTACAAATACATGTATTACAAAGAAATTCCTACCAAATCTCCTTCTAGTGTCTATACATAATTATAAAACAATACCTGCATTTTAAAATAAGCTATTGTTTTTGTTTGTTCTTCTATTTACATCATACATGGATTGTTTAAATGATAATCACAATGACTTGTACTTGATTTCTCTGAAAGACAATTTAACAAAATGTTCAATTACACTAACAATATTATATTTTCAACAAGCTTAATAAACACAACCTTATCTTATTATCTTGCTCAAGATATACGGTACTTGTCTTATGTACTGTTGGTGATCAACATAATACATCTCTGCATACACGCTCTGGTAGATATAATAACGTGTATATGTAATGCATGACTGCATGCATCACTGTATGTAAGTAATAAATATCATTTATTGGTTCCGAGTGGAAGCATCGCGATCTACTTGCACGCGAGACAGAAGCATTATTGAGCCCGTGTTTCGTAGTTTGACGGATGTTTACAATTCAGTGTGTTTTGCTTCCAATCGCACTGATAAAAATCAATAAAGTGTAAAAGCTTTTGCCACAATTATTCTTCTAAAGGTATTTGTTTTACGACTTGACTACTTTCAGTTGCGCTTTTTTGTTGTTACCATTCGCCTATCACGCTCTACCAGAAATTCAAATACATGTGTCGAGCGTGATGTACAGTTGGTTAAAATATAACGTTTTCATGTGTATGTGGAATTTCAATTTACGCAAATAGAACAAACGTTTATTATTCTCAGTATTGCAATACAAATATGGTGTTAAAACAGCCCGCTAAAATAGTTTACGAAAGCTAATCTAGGTAATTAATGATAACAACTGACTACTTATTTTATGATATTATTATCGGAAACAATCCTGTTTGCCTTGTCTAACGAAATCACACGTTTTTCTAATCGCCGTAAAAGGTCACGGAGGCCAATCTTTTGTACACTATGGGGTTTTCAAACGTGTCCGATGACGAAAACAGTCATTGCATGATATGCCGTAAATCATTCAAGAAGTGTAATAATCATCCGGGTTGCTTACAGTATCTTTATTTGCAGAGATGTTTCCAAGACGGCATATTAAATAAAAGAACTCAGTTACCATTTAAACAATACACTGACCGCAATGGCGATGATGCGATGAAGTTGTTCTTAAGTACCTATAATGTACTCAATTTAAAATATTATTATATAAATGCATGCTTTGTTAAACGTTCATATGGTTTATATGTTTGTACTGAATTATATATGATATCATTTTAATAACTTTTCTGTTGTGTATGTGTAGCTTTATTTCAATACATTTAAGGAAATGCAAATCATTTAAATGTAAAGCTGCATCGACAGAAAAAAAGATTATGGTTTTTATGTATTAATTTGTGAGAGGCAGGATATAAAAAATTTCCGCACATGTTCATTTGTGTTAATTAAAATGCGACAAAAAAAAAACAAGGTACTAGTAACCGACATCGGTTCCAAAAAGAGCCATATCATCGAGTAATTACGACATTCAGTTATTAACAATGGCATATTATACTTATTATACAATTATATGCGTTCGCTTTGTGAGATAACAATACATGTAAAATAGTTGCCTTCTTTGTTAGACTTTGTCCTGTTTACATGTTTAAATGCGTCGAAAAGCATTCGCCATTGCTTTTGATGTGCTTGCATCCCTTAGACTTTGTTTTAAAAGAGGATTACGAGTAACTGCCAAGACTCGCGTGATTAAAGGCGTACTACTTATACATCCGTAATGCCCATCTGGGAGGAAATGCCATTTTGTATTAACAGAATCGCTAGATGTAAAATGTTACACGTGTTGCTGTAAATTGAATATAACTTTCCTGAATTTTCCGGTCGTCATCGTCACAGAATGTGTAATAGATATTGTTAAGTGACGAGAACTTACTATCTTAGAGTGTAGTATTACTCCACTGCAAATTAAATAAAACACTTTAGAAAACCGTATTCTCGGTATTCCAAATTAAATTGGTATATGTTAAAGTTCATAGATGGGATACTTACATACGTCGATAAACGGTACATTGTAGAATCGTGTCAACAACATTCTGCTATGTTGTACAAATTGCATTAATCCATACCGTAATCCCTGTATCCAGTATGAATGTAGCAACATTAAACAGCTGACATATGTTTTTAACTAAATAATTGGTCCTTTTGAAAATTGCCATTGTTGTTTCTTTGAGATTTGGAATTGTGTTGTTCATTAAGTCTTCATCCCCTTTAACAAACACAATTCCAAATCTCAAAGAAATAACAATGGCAATTTTCAAACGGACCAATTATTTAGTTAAAAACATATGTATTAATACGTTAAAAACCAACTGCATTTTAGCGTTAATACAACGTGTAGGCGATTTCGTTTGATACATGTCGTGCGTCTTCTTTTCCCCGTCCACATAACATACGTCAATGTATTGTAAGCGGGGAGTTTGTTCATATAAACTCTAAATATGTTTATTCAACTAAAAGGTTTTGTTCAGAAATGCAATTACTCATGTTCATGTTGGAAAGCGATTAGAGCGAATATAATATACCCTACCGACGCTTGGTAGGAACGATGTTCACACACCAATAATATGTCGATTAACTACAGAGATATCACCAGATATTGTGTGTGCAGAAACAATACGATACAGTAGCAGATCGTTATTACCGATTTCAATGCGGTGTTTTCTTTGTTTAATGTTTAGAGGTAAGATTATAAGCGATTTTCACCGAAGTTTCATTGTTTTATGTGTTGCCCTGATTTGTAAAGGTTGATTGAATTAACCTTACCATTAAATAGTAGAAATAAACAGGGTTTCTTTTTGTAATTTGCTGCAAGAAGTTTTAAAAAGTATATGTTTTTTCTTGTTCTATAATTATTTCATTATACTAGTTACATTTCCATTATGATGCTTCTAAACCCGTTAATGTTCGTATTACTTAATATGTAACATGGGGTCTGTCAGTTCCACGTATTGAAAATGTGAAAATGCTACCTGCGCATTCTATAACCAATGAGCAGTTTGTATCGTGTTTTATGTTAACATTGTTGGGTACGTGTCACATCCCGTTATATCATCGGATCAGTGTAATAATATGCATGTATTCATAGCTGAAGATTTGATGTATGTCTCTTTTTGAATTATTTGATACTTCTTGCATTTTGAAATCCAATCTACTAACGTTCTGAAGAATATATTAACATAAACGAAACACGTTTATTTACCGTGAATAGAGAGAAACAAAACGAAATATAACGTGTGTATGTTCATTTGTACATTTGTAACTCTGGCAATGGTGTTCAACTATTTTTACAAACCTAGTTTTAGTGTTGACAATACTCGGAACAAGGCCATAACTGGGTCGCTCGTACTGACAACCTTATATGAAATCGGATGGTTTACTTAACTCATTTCCTTTGTCCACGAATTTGTATAGACCTCCCTAAGCCATAAACCAAATCATTCCAGTAAACCCTATTTGTAGAATGACGTTTAAGAACTGTATTTTCGTGTGTTTATCTTAATACAATGTATTATTTATGGTTGAACAAATTCATTCAGAACCGATGCTATAGAGATGATTTAGTATATATTGCTGAAATACAAATGGGCATGTTATATGGATGCGTTGGAAACAATGTTCACGATCTTGATTCTTTACAAACCTTCATATACGAGGATTCATATCATAACATGCATGAGAAAGCGAAAGGTTTACTTTCACAAAGTTGTGTCTGGCAAATTCCAAATGCGCAATCTAGTGAAATGGTATACACATAATAAGCCAACATATTTAGAATCGTTAAAATGTTACCTTTATACTTTTAGATGCAAAGTACAAACAAGTAAACGTAGGATCCACCAAAACATCTGATAACTTTTCAGTATAGCCCATACTAGTTATGAATAAAGTCAAACACATTTTAGACCGTGTAAAAAGCAAGACACGAGAATGATTAAGCACCTCTACACCCTTATGCGATAGACATGATCAATTGACTTTTCATATTGATTCTGCATCATGGTCCCAATACATGCCAGACAAACCAGAACGCACATCAACTATGCAAATATGAACACAATATACAGCCTGAAGGTATATGTTTACACTGAAAACACGTTTGTTAATCTCATTTTGTCAACTATGATTTAAAAAAATCGTTGATCGTTGAAACTGATCAATGTCGCATAAGGTTAAATGTGGTTAAGGGTTACATTATTCATACAACTATACTATTTAAAATATATCCACTGTATTGCGCTATTCCTTAAATCAATAATTTACATGAACTTGTCTGGACCTTGAACAAAATACCATAAACAGTAATAATTATTTGAATAATTATATATATATACATAATTAGAATGAGCGAGTTCGCAGTAAAAGGATAGGTTACTAGGTGTAGTAATTTCATGCTTCTGCCAATGATTTATATTTATGTAATTCATTGTAGTGCTCATGGAATACAGGAAATATTACCTAATATGGTCTCCAAACACTCTCAATGCGCTATCTAAAATGCATCATTATTCAATAAACATAGTAAATGCATCATTATTCAATAAACATAGTAAATGCATCATTAATCAATAAACATAGTAAACAATCCTTCTCGTGCAATTTTGTTCCGTGTAATTGAGACTGGAACTCCTGTGTATATGGTATATATGGGCTTATACATTTAAAATATGAAATATTCGTGATTATTATTTGTATTATGTTCTTCCTTAGCATAATCTCATCCGTGGCAATATCAAGTAGTTTTATTTTTTTTGTTCATTTATATTTTATTTTGAAAATAATAGTGACATCTCTCCTGTTAGTAAATGAGCATGTTACCAATGTAAATGAGTCACTCTAAAACAAAAGAAACTCGTATCGAAGAAGTATCATAATCTCTGTAATGTTTTAAAGTGAGGCAGACATTATGCAATAATGCAATCACCATTCGTTACTGTGGACAATATTCAAGTTTATGCGTTAATATGAAGTGCAGCATAAATAGANATACATTCAATTAAAATATATATATATATATATATACACACATAATTAAATGAGCGTATTTTTTTCAGTAAAAGGATCGGTTACTAAGTGAAGTAATTTAAGGATACTGCCAATGATTTATATTTATGTCATTCATTGTGGTGCTCATGGAATACAGAAAAAAATTACCTATCATGGTCTCCAAACACTCCCAATGCGCTATCTTAAATGCATCCTAAATCAATAAACATAGTAAACACTCCTTCTTATGCAATTTGTTCCGTGTAATTGAAACTGCAAATCTTGTGTATTTGGTGAAATGGGGGTATACATTTAAAATATGAAACATTCGTTATTATTATTTGTTTTATGTTCTTCCTTAGCATAATCTCATTCTTGGCAATATTAAGTAGTTTTTTTTTGTTGTTATTATACAGTTACTCTTCATTTATATTTAGTTTGAAAATAATTGTGACATCTCTCCTATTAGTAAATGATCATGTTACCAATGTAAATAAGTCACTCTAAAAACACGAATAACTTGTATCGAAGAAGTATCATAATCTCTTTAATGTTTAAAAATGAGGCAGACATTATGCAATAATGCAACCACCATTCGTTACTGTGCACACTATGCAAGTGTATGCGCTTATATGAAGTGCAGCATAAATAGATGCGAAATTAATAATATTTTATTAATTATACTCGGCGTCTTAAATTCACAACATTGCCGATTGTGTAAGCATATTTCTGCCTATTCATCAAGCTCACTACATATGGAATTCTATTCGATATTAAAAATGCGTGATACCTTGATTGTTTTTGCAGAAGAAAATCTATTAAACGGAAAGGCACCAAGCTTATACCCACCGTGTGCATCTGTTTGAAAAACTACTTCAACAAAATGTAGTATAATGAGCATGTTAACTCGTGTATTATCAACGAATATTATTAAGTGAACAGTTTAAATGTTTAACTTAAATGAAAAGACTTTACTTAGGCAGATGCCATTACAACTATATTTTAATCAAATTGCAAGTAGTTTGCTTTTTTATGTAACAGGATTTTATGTTTGAAAATACCGTGATTCAAGTCGTCATTCCTATACAACAAGCAGCGTAAAAGTAAACTAAACGCCTTCAACGGTTTGTTGAAATATGTAACCGGATCTTATACTACTGGTAACTGTTTGTGCTCAGAGGATATATAGCACACGTATAAATTTGCTAAAATGCATGTTCTCTTTCATATTTCTTTGAAAACAACATTTAATAAGTTATATAAGTTTGTATCATACTGGTTACAATGTGTTCTACTTCTGTATGCATACCATTACGAAGATGACGTGCCTAGTGTATATATTCTGACAAATTAGAGGCTGTCGTTTGATTGTCAGTTAATCAATGGGGGAGTATAACTTCTATCATTCGGATGTGAGAATACATAAATTGGTATGTTTAAATTGTTCAATGCCGTGTTATATAACATTGTACATCCGTTACAATTAATTAAATCGCCTTGTGCTTTATCAGAGTATTACGTCTGTACTCGATTCAAAATGCAGTTTTACAAAATACTACAACTACTAAACAACCCGAACGTGTCGGATAAATATGTTGTTTTCTCTGCATTTCACCAAGCTAAAATAATTATAATTAAAACTGTAATTGTTTGCGATAGGGAGGCACCGATGTCCTCTACAATTTATTTTTTGTTAGTCATCGGGGAATAGTTTAAAGACGCTCAAAAACTTATATAACACTCATGAACACAACATGTATGACAAACGTCATCGGTAATTCGAGCGGTACATTTGTATCCAGATGGCGCTGCTCAGCGACATTGTCAACATATACTGCCGATTATACATCTAGATACTGACGGTATGTGTTATTTGTTACACCAACCATCTTGGACTCGTTTCATGATCAATTCTTGAAGAAGTCTTAGTTATACGTTCATCTTATGTCAAATCATCCAATTATCCACGGGGGATGAGTCTAAATGTACACATATGCCGGAAACGTTGATATTTGAGTTAAATTCGGTCAACTGAGAGATTAAACGGAAAGTACAAAACAACTGGATTTATTCGATATTTAATTGATTTAATAATTTTCCACAATTTTCATTTCGAATTTAAAATACAATTATTGTAAATGGATGATGCATGATCTAAGAGTCAATTGTCCTGATAGCAACCATATTTGCTATATTGTTATTTGTTTACATTTGCTGACACAATATGCACGTTTGTTGCCTATAAAGATAAATAAATGGGAAACAATAACTAACCCCATTCGGATCTATGACAACATTAATAATACATACATGGTGAAAATAACTGTGCACGATGAATTAACAAAATACTCCGCATTCAAATTGATAAGTATGTAAACAGCTGAAAAAAAATGTCAGTGATCGTTTTGCGTTTCGTTAAATTTGTCCCGGAAAATGTTTACATATACATCACTTGCAGATATTTAGAGCGCAAAAACATTTGATTACCTTTTACAACACATCGACATCATAAATAAACATTATGTCATATGATTGTTGGTGAGAAATGACAACATGCTTTATTAGGCTGCTCAGAAAAGAATCAGTTTGAAATAATTGAATAGCTTAATAACTCTCAGGACTTAGAGTTTAATTGCGTGAATGTGATGAGATTTTCATTTCCGATCCTGTATCCGGCGTGTCCTGTTAAGGGCATACAACAAAGCTCGAAGGGTAATTTATTTCATACGACATACAATAGCTTCTTTTTTAAACGCTTATTCACTTTCTGTGCCTTTCAGTGGTTTGCTAATGACCACTATTATGTATTGTTCCATAAGAGCAAAGTTAAGTTTTTTATTTAATTAAAACACAAGTCGTAAAAAGATGACTGGCTCTAAATACTATTTTGGGTAATACAAATTTATTGGAAAGTATAACATTTGTATTTTTTGTTCATCCTCATGTCCACATGAACAAAATAACACTTGCTCTGAAAAAATGTTGTGTATTCAACAATATTGAAATACAACTAAACGCCCAAAATATTGACATCTTTTTTATTCATATGACGTTATTTGATGTTTAAGTGTTGGGCTCAGCAATTTTATTTGGTTAAGTTTTGACACAATGACAGAAAATGCGAAAAAAAAAAAAAAAAAAATGTTTGGGATACACAGAAGAATATGTATTAATTTATATACTCGGAATGAAAACTGGAACCACTCGACAGGACTCGGTTTGTGCTAAACACTTATCTGTATTCAACATCCATAGTGCAACCAATTTTAAGATAATTGATAGTTAACTTCTTTAATACACATCATTTGAACAGGTTTATACTCAAACTTATTTGTATTGAGCTTTGCAAAGCGGTTATCCCGTCTTTAATAAGTTATGGCTAGTGTTGTGTTTTGTGTTTTGTAATGTGAATTGCATAACCAATAAGTAACTTGGTTCTAATTTAAAAATGAATGGATGGTTACAAGAATGCGACTGTTGGGTATGTTCCCGTAGCTTCACTTTTCACATATTTTTACAAAATGCTAGTTTTGAACTAAGCCGTACTAAGCAATAAGCCGTGGTTAATAGTGTATTCATATAACATTACCTCCGTCATGCAAAGGTGCAATGCCACTTCCTCTTCGGGAATGATATATGTACGCAGTATTGACAATACACATAGCGGTTGCGAGTGATATGTTTGGAAACTGTATATTTGTAACGAATTAAATATGCGCGTGGCAATTGTATTCTGGAGATATTGATTAAATGCGACTAGTAAAAGGTTGACGTATTATGCAAACAAATTTAGTTTCGTAGTGTGTTGACACATTGAGCTATACACTCGCTGAAATTACGCAATCAATAATCATTTATCTCTGCAAACATTTAAAGAGGATGCTTTATCGTTAACATGGTTCATCAAATACGCGCTTATGCTTCATTATCTGCAACGCCAATCGTTTATATTTGCCATTATTGCATTTTGTAGATTGCATATAATCTGCATATGTCGATTTCGATATGGTAATAGTAGCTAGATTAAAAACAGCGTACTCTCGGTTACGAACACGAATATAGCCAAACATGCTTAAATTAAAACAGTTACTTTTTATGAGACATACAAGCACATATAACACATATTAAACATATGAGCTGATGTCAAACTATTGACACTTTCTAACGATTAACAGTGACATGAAAATAAATGTTTCATACTGTAAATGAGAGATGAAAAAAAAATGTATGTCTGCACAGAAACACAGCAGTAGTGTTTATAAAACTGCGAAGAGAAAGGCTTTTAAAGACGAGAACTTTACGTGGTTTTAATTTCCGCTTCGGTATCCAGAGTTTTCTGTTAAGGTCATAAATTGTTAAGGTCACAAAACAAAAGCCTGAACGGTTATTATGTGTAAGCACTGAACTGTTAAATAGAAATGTTGTATTTCAGTGTTTGTCATATGGCGAACATAGCGTTTGTTCATTCTAGAGCGAACAATTTCTTGTTCATATGCTTAGAATCTGAACAAATACAAACAAAAAACGAACCTGTTTTAATTATATTCTGGTTTTGAATGCACGTTTACGGTATATATCTCAATTAATAGTGTTAATACTGTATTCGTATGGTTTAATCTTCATTAGGTTTTACATTGAATTCCACACTCCATGGAATATAAATGCAGCGGCACGTGATAACTATAATTGTATGGCAGCTACTCAAGAGGCTTATCACGTGTATGGGGTTGTTCGACTGATGACAATTTCTTTTGAAATAATCCGTGTGTACGTAATCATTACTTGGCTGTTAGTACCTATAAATCATTGGTGTGCTTACCGTAAATTAACTTGTATTGACAGCATTATAAATACTAAACACCATCCTGGTTTACGAAATATACGACCGTTTCCTAACACACAGGCTGATAGAACCGTTAGGCTGTCAGAAGATGAATTATAATGAAATGTAGCATATATCGCATTTTGATTAGAGTTAATCTCAAATGCATTTTGTTCCTTTATATTAACAGATATGACGTTAAACTAAGTGCAAGGTTTGGTATGCAACTCGCCGATTTAAACTACCGATTGTATCATTCATTATAGTTAGTATAACACTCTCGCGTATAGCCATTGTATCCAAGTACATTGTAAGCCTCCTTGGGACACATGGTTAACATGTAAAAGTAGTACGGGAACGTAGAAAGGATATAACTATTTTAGCAGGAGCGCGCGTGTTGTTTTATAAACATACGTGATAGTTATTAATTCGTGAGTGAAAGGTTTACTCGTGTTAACAGACAGACATGCATACATACATGATATTCAAGACTTGTACATAGTACATCGTCTAAACACATACATTTACAAATAATATGTCAACGTGATAAGACATTTGTATTTTATGATTTTGTGAAAAAAACACAATAAACAAAAACAAACAAACACAAAAAAAAAATCAACAGTTTGGAAAAAGGTGTTAAGTTAACATAAATGACCATACAATTCTGAAGTAAAGATAAGCAAATATTGATCATGTATTTAAATTTTAAAAACAAATGTATACAGACGTGGTTAACAATTTTTTAAATAAATAAAATGAATATGCATGAGTGGGCATAACATATGTATACAGACCTGGTTAACAGTTTTTTAAATAATATAATAATTATTTTCTATACGCGTACTTAAAACACATCTAACAATTTTGAAATAAATACCATTAACATTTGCTACAATTGATAAGTGCTAATAATTGTTCCATTTGTATTCATACAGAGATAAATCAACAAACATTAATTTGTTTTAGATATAGCACGAGCATTTACATTTTCAGACCGCAAAGTTAGTGATTATTTTATATAAAAAAACGTGATAGTATAATGAGTTCCGCTATGTTACTTGATTTGAGTAATTCTAAATATGTATATACTGATGGCCTTATATAGTATTTACGTTTGATATATATTTTTCTTATTGTTTGGTATGTTGGGCACACACATACAAAATGATATTCATCTTCTATGTCGTTTGTGTTACAACAGTATCATCCCTGTCTCGGTGTATTATTTGTTTGCATATCTACCTGACTGGATACGTTATGGATGTGCCGACAAGCGCAGTCTATAAAAATAAATTCTAAGACCTTTGGGGAGAACATCCAGATATATTTCATACTTATTGTTAGAAATGCCGATATATTTATTAAACAGAGCTCTTTTTTAGGGTACCAAACCATTGTTGTTTGGAGGTGTTAATTAATCGTTGTTTAAAAATATGTACAAATTCTTTTGGAATAATATTGTGAACATTATTAAACACATCAGCAAAACCATGATTTTCCAACAACAGCTTAATATTATATACCCAGTTACGTTGACCTTTAGAGCAGTTATCAAGTGATTGTTCGTAAACCTTTTTTTTAAATAATATTATCTGTATGAACAAGCTAAAACCAATAATCTTCCAAATTCACCGTAAACTGTGGCATAACAAGTGTTAGGTTTAACATTTTGTATTCTTTTACAAAATTGTAAGTGTTTTCTTTCGATTTCCTTCGCTTTTGAATATCCCCATGTTTCTGCTGCATCATTTAATGTAGATCCATCAAAGACATCGACTAATTGGCATGGTATTCTAGGTTTTAAATCAAATTTATTACGCTTACTTAGTATAACATTCATGACATGAAGGTCCTTACCAACTAAATGCTCTTGATTCAGGTTAAAATTACCAGTATATGTAAACACATTCCCTAGGTAATTAAAAGCATTAACTACTTCAATGTAATGCATTATAATGCCAATGTTCAGACCTCCACGTTTCCGAAAAAACATACCAGATTGAACATCCTGTTGTAGGAACATTTCTAAATCTTTAACAAATAGAGAAAACAATTACGAGACATTACCTCCCCTTGACGTAAACTAACGACATAATCGAAATAATCAGAGTAGTAAGAGCATGATTTAACTCATAATTTTACATTACAATACATATCCTTAACAATTCTTAAAATTTTGCCCTACATTTCAGATAAATACAATTTTTACCACATATCATTTCTATTTATTGAATCAAAACATTTCATCATATCAAAAAACATAACATAAAGCCCTTTGTTTTCATACACATAATTTTGAACAAGTGACAACACAATAGATATTGCGTCACCCACCTGTAGAGCTCCCCTTTGCGAAGTCCAAACTGGGCGTAGGAAATTATATTTTGTTCACATACATGTTCGATACGTTTATATAAAACTGTGGTAAATATTTTAGATCAACAACTAACAAGAGTTATGCCCCTGTTATTATTGACGTCAATAGTTGAGCCTTTTATATGTAATGGGATATTAATTCCCTTCCTCCACTCCTCGGGGAAAAAGCCCGAATCAATGGTAAAGTTAAATATCTCACACAAATGACCTGACAAAATATCAAAAGTTTCAATAAAGTACTCGTTTAACATGTTATTACATCCATAAGCTTTGTACCGTTTCAACGATTTGACAGCATTTATGATTTCCGCTTTGGTAATCGGTTTATAAAGTTCAGGGTAAACAGTATTTAACGTGATTGTTTACAGACAATTGATGTTTTTAAATGTGTTAACACCCTTTATGCCTCCGCAAAATTCAAAATAAATGCGACGACAATTACAATTACACTAATAGTCTTCTAAGGACATGCATTGAAGGACGACTCTTGTATCACGAGTATGTAGGTAAGTGTTTGAATGCTGTATATGTATGCCAACGTATGAATTCATTTATCTAGAAAATTAGCAATGAGAATGCAGTCCATGTTCGCGTAGTGTTCCTCGATGTTTATTGTGTAGATTTAAAAAATGCCCGGTCGTGTTGTTCTTTAAACATCATCATAAAAGAAAGCTGCATACGTAAGAAATATATGATACATTAATAACAACAATACTTATAAACTTAAGATAATATGATGACATTTCTGGTAAAAATAAATGTCAATACTTTACCTTATGGAGAAAATCCGTACTTAATTAAAATAGATATAATACAATGGAATACGTTGCACCGTCCTTAGGTCTCATATATCGCCACCACAACGAATCCGTGCGATACATTCCACCTACACACAACCATCAATGGTATAGTCACTTTTAGTTTATGTTGTTGTTGTTTGTCAAAATATGTTCTTAAAGGAACCTTCAAACGAAACGCATTTTGAATGAGCTACATAATTTCAAACATACTCGTGTATAGCTTTCGATAGGTTCATGTACATAAATCCACTCTAGCCCTATTGAACTGCTTTTTATTGTGATTGTGGTTGAATGTCTGAGTATGTTATTTAACAAAAGTCAAATAATAGACTGACAATCTGATCCGATTGTATTAAACGCGAGTAATGTTATAATAGTCTACTACAGTTTGTGAATGATAAACATCGGTCTCTGTTATATGAGTTTTGAAACTTTTAACTGAAATACGAACCTGTTCGTAGGTCATAATCACGAACAAATATGTATATGCCCCAACATGCAGTACTGACTTGTGACAGTGCCGAATTAATGGCGGAAAGTTCAATATACCAAAAAATTTGGCAGATGATGAGAATTTCATTAGTCATTATCCGAGTAAGAAATTATGAGCCACTTACATGGCTGTTATGCAGCTTTGACAACAGCCTTGATGTGGTTATAAACACATTCAAACCGACCTACACACTAAACCTACCGATAAACNAATGAGATTCATCTTCTATGTCGTTTGTTTTACAAATTAAACAGTATCGTTCCTGCCTCGGTGTATTATTTGTTTGCATATCTACCTGACTGGATACGTTATAAATGTGCCGACAAGCGCAGTCTACACAAAAATTTATAAGACTTTTGGGGAGAACATCCAGATATATTTCATACTCGTTTGTTTAAATTGCCTTTACATTTATAAAACAGTGCTTTTTTCTAGGGTACCAAACAATTCTTGTTTGCAGGTGTTAATTAATCGTTGTTTAAAAATATGTACACATTATTTAGGGTTAATATTGTGAACATTATTAAACACATCTGCAAAACCATTATTTTCCAACAATAGCTTAATATTTTATAACCAGTTACGATGGCCTTAAGAGCAGTTATCAAGTGATTGTTCGTTAACCTTTTTCTAAATAAGTGTATCTGTATCAACAAGCTTAAACCAATAATCTACCAAATTCACCGTAAACTGTGGCATAACAAGTGTTAGGTTTAACGCTATGTATTCTTTTACAAAATGTTAAGTGTATTCTTTTGGCGTCTGTCGCTTTTGAATATCTCCATGATTCTGCTGCATAATTTAACGTAGATCCAACATCGAATAATTGGCATAACATTCAAGGTTTTAAATCAAATTTATAACACTTACTTAGTTAAACATTCATTACTTAAAGGTTCTTGCCAACTAAATGCTCTTGATTCAGATTAAAATTACAAGTATAGTTAAACACATTCCCTAGGTAATAAAAAGCATTAACTATTTCAATTCAATGTCCATTATAATTCCAATGTTCAAACTCTAATAGCCATCCACGTTTCCGAAAAAACATAATTTACGTTTTTAAAATGTTAACCTGTAAACCCCATAAATCACAGTATTGACAGAGCTTATTTAAAAGATACTGAACTTAATAGGTGTTTTGCCTATAATTACCATATCATCTGCACAAATCAAAAGTTTTTAAACAATGTCATCATAAGGCATACGAGATTGAATTTCCTGCTGTAGGAACATTTCTAAATCTTCAACAAATAGGAAAAACAATAACGGGGCATAACCTCCCCTTTACGTAAACCAACGGCATAATCAAAATAATCAGAGTAGTTAGAGCATGATGTAACTCATAAGTATACATTACAATACATATCTTTAACAATGCTTAAACTTAAATAAACACAACCGTCGCAGAAACAATTAAATGTTAAGTTATCTACTGAATGACATTTATCAACTTCATAATCATTGAAAATGGAGATAACAGAGAACAGAATCTTGAATAAACAGAATTTAAACCTACATTTTAATTCATATACACATCAACAAAATATAAATATATAGAAATAATGAAACTTGAGTCACACTAGCATACCAGAAACTCAAATAAACAGCATCAAACTAAACTTCAATGCAATACAGTATGTGGAGAAATACAACGATTTGAACAAGAAACGTTTTCGGTATACCGTAATTACTCTATGTTTTCGGACACTCTAAGTTGTCGAACACCCCTTTATTTAGCAAAAATAATTATTTTTCGTGACTCATAATTTTCGGACATTCGGGTTTTCATCCATAATTAATGTCTCTAAATTTTCGGACAGTATATTTTACAGCGTTATTTTACCAAATTTAGGTCATGTCTTCGATATCTAATGACACTTCGATCATGGGGTTTTAAAACCGGATTAACTTCATAAAACCTCGCAGGTGCATGCGTTATTGGGTAGATTACCTTGTAAACCGATATTCAACAATGATTTCGCCCGAAAGCATTTGAATTGATGCCGTATTAACTGTGACAAATACTAAACGCTTCAAAGTGTGATGCACCCTATTGCAAGTTTTACGAGAAATGAAAGGTGTTATCTATCGGAAAAGAACAAACAATTTATTCATAGTTTGCTTTTTTATTGCGTTAATTACAGGTTCATATTAGCGAGTATCGGTACATCAGATGCTCATCTTTGAACTCGTTGGTCAAAGTACAACCTTGTAGTAATTTTCTGTAAAATAAATAAAGCATTTGAAATTATTTAAAATGCAATGCAAACATATATTCATGTAATTTATACTATACGGCGTGGTATTTTACAAGCACGTGATTACCGGTAGTCGTTGTTACAATTGACGCTATTTTTGGACACTTCAATTTTTGACTCTAAATTTGCGGACACGAGTATTGTGTGAATATTTTTCGTATCTAAGTTTTCGGACACGAAAACAAATAATTATTTTTAAGTATCCGAAAACGTAGAGTAATTACATAATCAATTAAATGATAATTAATCTACTGAATTACTTTAATATACTTCAAAATCATTAAACATGGAGATAACAGAGAACAGACTCTTTCATAAACAGAATTCAAACCTACGTTTTACTTCATATACACAGAAAGAAAAATATAAATATATAGAAATAATGAAACTTGAGTCACACTAGCATCACAGAAACTCAAATTGACAACATCAAACTAAACTACAATGATATACTATTACTATATGTTGAGATATACAACGATTGATATTGAACGAGCAAGAAACGTTTGCGGTATAACATAGTACCAGTTCATACACACGAATAAAAGAAAGCATACATGATTGGATTGTAAGCATGGTAACTGAAAAATAATGAAATGTTTGTAACACACATAACAGTAACAACGCAAAACAAAGAAATACAAGCATACAATGACCACATATCATTGTTTTAGTTCTCAATTCTGTCAATGCATATATAATGATAAGGTATAACACGATATGTTTATCAAACATGCCCCCGCCGAGTTGCATCAAAGTCGTCCCTGTGACATAAACATTTGATCTCTTGGTATGAAAAAAAATCATGGCTCATCAAAGCTTACCATTATACGAATTTTAATTTGTAATACTCCTACGAAGTCTAATGATATCACGTGGAAGCTATTCAATTTTCATGTTACACGTTCATGTGACCTTGATCTTTGACCTGTTGACCTTATAATCAATAAACATCTTTCTCTTCTCAGAACTGTACATAATACTGAGTATGGCAATTACATTAAAGTTCGGAGGGACAGTCAGCGCCATAACACAATACGACCCTTGGGCTGAAAACATACATCAGGAAAAGGAAACAAATCGTAAAATATTTAGATCCGAAATTGATAAAGACGTCCGGATACTATTCAGTTAATGAAGTATGAACATTATCGAACATGACATGAAATAAGTTGGAAACAGGAACAGCAATCGAAATGAAACGTAATGTCTAATTTAACATTTTTCAAACGAATTAACACAATGCAATACTAGCACAATAAATGAACGTTTATAAATAAATACAACAATCTTGCGCTTAAATTATAGCACAGGCGCCCACCCAAAGCACCTTGAATTATATAAGCTAACATGTATTATGATCCCACTTGAGTGTTCACTTCCGAATAAAGACCCTTGTATGACATTCAGCAATCTTCCATTCATTGTACTGTTTAATAATGTATTATTAAATCTCACCATATCGACATAATCAAATAGATAGTATCATATACAAAGGCAGACTTCATGTCTCTGCGAAAATGAAAAAAAAAAGAAATTGGTCTTTATAATGCGCAAGATAAAAAAAACAATGTTGGTTATGAGATCTGCGGTTCGATCCTCTTGGAAGCATGATACATTCCATTTGAGAAGTTACGCGACATTTTTGTTAATATTGTTCGAATTTGTCAAAATAATCCGTGTAATGTAATATTAAAAACAAATGTCATCTTTCAAATGATTTTTTTTCCAGTCTCCTATACGTATTAGCCGAATCAGTGCTTTTGAAGATATTACACCTAATGTTAAGGACTGTTATATTGTTTAACAATCTGGCTTTAATTGGGGCGTCATGATCTTGTGCGACCGCTGAATCTTCGTTGTCCATTTTTTGCCGTTAACAATTACTTGCGAAAATATTTTAAACATGTAAATGTAGAGAATTTTTAAAGCTTTCTTTAACACTATTTTTGTTTAATTTACTTTATTTATGACCGAAATATTAATTATTTCCCATTTTTTACATAACGTCTTTTTTTAAACTTGTTTATCCGGACGTGACGTCATAGACAAATAATTAATAATTAATTAATTAATTTCGTAGCGAGTAAATTAATAAGTCGCAAAGGTATTCCAAGTCCGGCGCGTTGGTGTCATTGCCTTCGCGCCACAACACTTTTCTCGCGGATCTATAATAGTTATTAGCTATGTTTTCTGGAAATGCTGTCATGTCTGCGTCACCCTTGACAACGTACACGATCGGTTTGAGGACCACGTTTTGCTCTCCAGTCGGGAAACACGTCGACAGCAGAATCTCATGTCAACTTTCATCGGTACAAAAATGTGTCGTAAGAAGCACGACTATTACGGAAGATTATCTAATTAGCTTCTTGTAGACATCCCACAGTCTATGTGAAGCCTCGTGGTCATTGTCGAGGAAACTTACCAGGTCCCGGTCAATTCCAACCTTTAGTGATAAGAGTGATTCCAAACCGGGGTATACTATATGTTTAACAAATGTATCGTCGTTATCATTAAATATGATACATGGTGCGTATTTGTTGTCCCCATTGCCTTCCCGTAGGTCATGGATCCTCTCTTCCTTCAGTCTCATTCGCAGTTCTGCGCGCTTGTATCGGATCGACATGTATGTGGCGACACATGCAGCAATAAACAGAGCCGCTGGGGAGGCTATGCTTGTCGTTATGATCATAGGAAGTTTACATTCAAACTGGAGGTCATTTTGGATAGAACTCGACGGCGGATCCTTAAAAGATATTTGCCAAGTCGAACATCGCAGCGCGTTCTTGTGAATGACAGCAGTCGTCTGCAGAAGCCAGCGGACTGACTTCACGTCTTCACACTTTGAACATCGCAGAGGATTCTGGTTGATGTCAACACATGCCTGTCTATCGATTAAGTCAATTGCTCGTGACGACACATCCAAAGTTTAAATTTGGTTGGAACTCAGATTAAGTAACTGAATATCCGAGTGATTTGGAAACATGCATTGGAAGTCTGCTAGAAGATTGTTTGATAAGTCCAATACTCAAAGATTTGAATTGTTAAGAAACAAATCGAGAGGAAGTGTTGTGAACTTATTTATGGAAAGGTTTAGTCCAAGTAAATTATACAACGATGCAAACACTATTTTGAATTCTGATGCGTCTTTCAAGATCATTTTATTTAGGTCATTACTAGACAAATCTAAATATTTCATTTTTTTAACGAAAACTAACGCTCTGTGGTTAATATACTCTAGACTGTTATTACAGAACAAAAAATGTCTTCGATGTTGCTGTCCCCAAACTCATATGCCATAGACACGTCTATTTCTACGATGTTGATGTCACATGCCTTGATCCGCTTCAAGGCCGCTGGTTGCCCAGTTATAAGTGTAAAGTCAGTTATGTTTACAAACCGTTTTGGTATGGGCTTGTCTGAACATAATCTACTCGGTGTTAAATTGTCCACCCCAAGAAGCCAAATCATAGTTGTGTTCAATTCGAAACTTGCACGTGAGATATTTTTGCAGACGACTATGATAGACCTTTTGTGAATGACATCATCAATTCTTGCATCGGTAAAGTTTTGCATTTTCTAGTTCAATATCGTTGCACATTCGTTGCAAATCTGGCAGGTTAAGGCTGCTTATGACAGCTCCTTTCAGAATAAAATTCTTAATCGGGCGATTCCTGAATATCGTCAAGAAGTCAGCATTAAACGATAATGGAAAGCCAAATGTCCCAACACAGGAGAGGTCTAATACTTCTAGGCGGGGCAATGAAGTGTTCGGGTAGAAACTCTGGTTAATAAACGTGCCTTGGAGTCGTTTACCTCCATTCTTGTTCAACGTCCTCACGTGCTCAAGACTTTCGAACGTTCCAGAACTTAACAGGAGGTAGACGTCTGTTCTCAGCTGTGACTCCTTCAGACTGTTCAACCCGGTAAATGCACCTGGTTCAAAGCTCAGGAATGGGATAGCAGGCATCAGAGGAGATCACTGGCCCAAAATGCGCAGCGTTTCGACTTTGTTCCAGTTCAATCTATGAAAGGAGCCATTTGTTATGTTGACGTCATTAGGCTTTTCCAGACAATACACGAAGACTGTCCACGTTTTCTGAGAAACGTTTAGAGGTATATGGCCCATACATGACAGTGTGCTGTTGTCGATAGTGGTGCACTCGGCAGAAACGTGTTCAGGGCACACAAAATCCGTTGTTACTAAGGCAACGCATTGTTACGAAACCAACAGTATCAATTTAACTTTCATGTACTCCAAGTTGTGCAGTATTTTTAAATTCATACTTTATTCAATGAGTTTCACTTGTCAGTTCACAAATGATCTCATACTTGAACATTCGAATGTTTTAAACGCAATCGTTCGATAAAACTTCCAGGCCTTTGAACACTAGTTTAATCTCTTGTTGATGGTAATAAAAAAACTACGGAATACCGTTAGTGCCATCGTGGTTACACATTAAAATACAGAGGGCGAGAATGCAAGAACGCGAGAGTACGATGACGAGAATGCGACAATACGATGACGACAGTGCAACAATACGATGGCGAGAATGCGAGAACGCGATGGCGAGAATGCGAGAACGCTATAGTACGATGACGACAATGCGACAGTGCGACAATACAATGGCGACAATGCGATAGTACGATGGCGACAATTCGATAGTCATATCGTACTGTCGCCATTTATCATCGTATTCTTGCCATCGCGTTCTCGCATTCTCGCCATCGTATTGTCGCATTGTCGTCATCGTATTGTCACACTCTCGTCATCGTATTCTCGCACTCTCGCATTGTCGCAACGTCGTCATCGTATTTTCGCACTGTCGTTATGATATTCTCGCACTCTCGTCATCGTATTCTCGAACTGTCGTCATCGTATTCTCGCACTCTCGCATTGTCGCACTGTCGTCATCGTATTCTCGCACTGTCGTCATCGTATTAGCACAGTCTCGTCATCGTATTCTCGCATTGTCGTCATCGTATTCTCGCACTCTCGCATTGTCGTCATCGTATTATCGCACTCTCGTAATCGTATTCTCGCACTCTCGTCATAGTATTCTCGCACACTCGTCATCGTATTCTCGCACTCTCGCATTGTCATCCTCTGGATTTTAATGTGTAACCACGATGGCCCTAACGGTGTTCCTTAAACAACTGAGCAAATACAACTTCAGATGTCTGGCGAAGAATTTTTCAATCTTCATACGCGTGTTTACCGATATCGTAATTTATGTTTGCAGCAATAAATTACGTATGCACTTTGCGAATATTTCAATGTTTACCAAATCAAGAGGCATTAAACTCATGATATAAAACATACGCCAATCCCATAATCTAAACATTAAAGAGACTCGTTCATCACAGGGATATGGCAAGTGGATTAAAGGGATGCGAAAGCAGCCTGCAGCCGAACTTAATGTTTCGTGGCGTTTTAAACATGTCTGTCGATCTGGAAATCCAGTAAGGCGAAGAGTATTCTCTGATTATCCTGTGCGGAGAATGTCAAAGTAAGAATACAGGCATGGGCGCAATTATGTACAACTGTTTTAATATATAGATTATCGTGTTTGTAAATTCACGGTTTTGTTGGAAAATGTATGAAATTAAAAGAGAGAATACGGGTATCGATCCCGTTACCTCTCACATGCTAAGCGAGATGTCTACCACTTGAGCTAATTTCCCACTGCGCTAAAATACATGTATGTATGTCTACATTTTTGAAAACATGCATTCAACCACGTTTCCCCAGAGTGAGGATAAATTATATTCTTACTATTGCGGACACGGTGAAGTGGGCGTGGTGCATTTAGCGAGCTGCTCCCTCTTGCGGCGACTTTTGCAGAAGATCACCGCCTGATTCACGCAGACGCCTTTGTAAAGGTCGCACAGCGTCTCGAACTTCCACTCTTTAAACATGTGATGCGTCTTTAAAGGGGGGCATGAACGGAATCCGGATAGTGCCATCTGTAAACTCGCCCTTCTTTCATCAAGGGAGACACACGACAGACGAAGCGATACACGATATTTTGCGAGACACACGAAGCGACAATGTACACGAAATATCGCCCTTGTGTAGGTAGCCCAAAAGGCGATATATCGTCGTAAATATCGCTTGTCGCTTCGTGTATCGCGCATAATATCGTGTGTCGCTTCGTGTATCGCGCAAAATATCGTGTCTCTCGTTCAAAGGGCGACACACGAAATACGAAGCGACACACGCTATTTTGCGCGACACACGAAGCGATACACGATATTTTCTTATTCAAATATCGCCCATATTATCCGAATCTCGTGTATCTCGGTCTAATTTCAGACCGCGACACACGACACACGAAGCGATACTCGATATTTTGGGCGATACAAGAAGCCAAGAAGCGACACGCGATATTTGTTCTGTTCAAATATCGCTGTAATAATATCACCTGTCGACTCTCGCGTTTTCAAAAAATCAAGGGAGACAATTTTTACGTCATCAAGCAAAAAAAAAGTAAAAATATCCCCTTTTTGTCTCCCACTGCGATATGTCGGTAATACACGTTTTTGCTTATATAATCACGTGACAATCGCTCTATTTATTTATGATTTCAATTGTTTATTATAAATAAACAAACATATATGTGTTACATGTTTCTTAGTCAATAGTGTTATTTTGCTCTTTTGAATATAAAACATGTATTCTTTTTTAATCTATGCATTTTGTTTTTATTTTGTCAAACTGTGAACAAGTCCCTTTAAGGATAGTGCCAGGTTGGCGGGCTATAGTTAAGCAAGCGGACACGAGGACGCTCAACTTCCTCTCGACCTGCACGTAGAACTGCCAGATGCCCGCCAGGGTGAGCTGCTCCTTCTTGGCGAGGATCGTCAAGAGGTTCCGCATGAACTGCTCCGTCACTGACATCACTTCCGGTGGCATCGTCGTCGACACCAGCACCACCTGAGAACATGAAGGTTGGGCGTACTAAGAGCTGTTATGTGAAGCACAAACAACGATAAATAGGGTTCTGTTATGTTGGCGTTGTGAGGCGTACATGCAAGAACATGAGAAAATTTTGTGCAACCATTATGAAACAAAAGGGAAGAGTTTGTAGGCATAAACGGAAATTTAAGTCAGAATTTTTGGTGTTAAAAAAAATAAAAGTGCTGCAATTAAATTTGATTAATGTCCTTTTTAAAATGTTTAAAACTAATTCATGTGTGTGCGCGTGTCCAATTTAACACTTCATGGAAATGATTGAAGCCATCAAATGAATGTTTATTTCGAGTTTCAGTATTAATTTCGCCGTACTCATGGTACTTGATTTATGACTCGTCAGGTTACACATCCGGTTT
Organism: Dreissena rostriformis; assembly: GCA_007657795.1. Taxonomy (NCBI): domain Eukaryota; kingdom Metazoa; phylum Mollusca; class Bivalvia; order Myida; family Dreissenidae; genus Dreissena; species Dreissena rostriformis. The sequence goes on along the minus strand of VMBQ01004290.1, from coordinate 62,017 downwards.
GGTAAAGGTAACACGCTTTCACTGCATCACTCAAACGTGTAAATGCTTTGTTTGTATTAGACTTATTTTTATAAATTATCGACAAAAAGCGTAACAAACGCTTTGTTTTAACAATTTCGATTGGTTATTATTAACGAACAAAACGACGTTTTAAACATTTTTTAAAGTCATGAGTGTTATTTTGCTCGTTTGAAGAGTTTGCATACAAAACTTTTATGAGGCTATGAAACTTTTTTAACAATCGTCATTTTGACAAACTGTGAAAAAGTCCTTTTAAAAATGAATGTGACTAGAATTTCCTCGTTAATGAATGTATTTAACTTGTATAAATTTACAACTCGGATGTGTCACCAGGCAAGTCATAACTCAAGTACGATGAAAGCAATAGTGAAACTCGACATTAACCTTCCTTTTATGCCTTAAATCGATCTCCTTAAGTTTCATATTGAATGATTGTACAAACACGTTTTTCAGTCCTGCACAAGCCTTATTATTTTTTTTACACCGAAATTTCTGACTTAAATTTTCTTTAATTCCTGTTTCCACCACCGTTATGATTCATAATGGTTACACGCAAACTTATCACGTCCTTTCAAGGACATTCGAAAGGGGCCTAGCAAACGCCATCAAACAGAGACCCTATTTGTAGAATTGTTCATGCTGCACAAAACTGATCTCTATGCGTTTAATCTTCTCGTTGGCAGGGAGTGCTCGTTTCGGCGATGATGCAACCGGATGTGATGTCAATGACGGAGCAGTTCATGCGGAACCCCTTGAAGATTCTCGTCAAGAAGGAGCAGCTCACCCTGGCGGGCATCCGGAAGTTCTACGTGCATGTCGAGAGGGAGGTAAACGTCATCGTTTCCGCTTGATTAACTCTTGCCATCATTAAACTGACACTATCCTTTAGGGGGCGTGTTCACAGTTTGGCCAAATAAATATTATTATTTGTTGTAATAGATCAAACAAAGAAACTAGGCTTTATATTGATTTAAATTTATATGTGCTCGGGTTCGATTTCCGCTGAAGGCATTGCTTGATTTGGTATTTTATTAGATTATTAAAAATACTGTAGTAGGACATTTTATGCATTAAAGATATTGAAAAAGTACAAAAATGTGTAAACAATTCCCATAAAAGACGCATCACTGACGCGTTACCTGTTTTATGAGTGAAAGTTTGAGACGCTGTGCGACCCTTACGACAGCGTCTGCGTGAACCAAGCGGTGATCTTCTGCAACAGTCGCCGCAAGGTGGAGCAGCTCACGCGCCAAATGAACAACGCAAACTTCACCGTGTCCGCAATAGTGAGAATAGATTTGCGCCATCACCCAGCAAGAAGGGCGTCTCATTCGGGATCTCGAGCAGTTTTACAACACATAGATCCGGGAGTTGCCCCGAGACATCGCCAACTACGTCAGCTAGGTGCTCGCTGGGGCCGCCTGTATGGGAACTGACAGTTTGAGTATCTGCAGAAGAACATTACTGTAAAAGAACATTATTGTTAAGAACATTATTGTTAAGAACATTACTGTTAAGAACATTATTGTTATGCACATTACTGTTATGTACATTACTGCTTGATAAAAGTGAAATTACACAATTAAATGAATATCGGAATTGGAGAAACCTTTTTAATATTAATTATAATTTGTTAAATCCAAGTTGTTGAAATCGATTCTAAACATTTATGAGAATTACTTGTATATATGTCTTTGCAATAAACACTCACTCAAATTTGAATATTGGGTTATATTTATGTTAATATCCCAATGAACAAAATCGGGTTTATAAATTATGCAAATGATGACAATATGACTGCAATCGTGAAATTTAGTCTTTTTAAAGCCACCGCATATGGCACGTGAGGCTCGATTGGTCATTGTCGGCTCGGGTGCTACTTTTAAGTATCCCGGGCACTCTTACGTATACAACAATGTATCCCGGGTACGGAAACTATACTTTAACTTACCCGGGAATACTTACGCTAAATTTGTCGTTGTCGGCTCTTTTTTTCAAATTAATTATGTTCATATTAATGTTATTATATATTATCAAAACGCATACCATACAAAGCATGTTGAAGCAGGTCTTGTTAAAAAAAAATGTGGTTTCGTAATTCGGTAGCGCGATTTACTACATAAGAATTTGGGCGGGCGGGAATAAAACTCGGGACCAGTCTGAATTGGCAGGGTGCCTTTCCGTAACCGGGGTACATCGTAGTATACTTAAGAGTTTCAATAAATAGGGTAATTGCATTTTTAAACCTTATGTTCAATATCCATTTATATTTGAATTTTGATTGCATTTTATTGAAAATCTGTTGTAATTGCATATGCACGTGCGTAAAGTGTCGTCCCAGACTAGCCCGTACAGTCCGCACAGGCTAATCAGAAAGACACTTTCCGCTCTTCACATCGAAAATGTTGTTCCTGATTAGACTTCGCGGATTGTACAGGCTAATCTGGGACGACACTTTACGCACGCGCGTAAAACCCTGTTTTCCCAGATCGAGGCTCATATATTTTATTTTTAATCCGAGAGGTCAAATCGCGGATCACAATAGTCCTTTTGTATTTTGTTTAGATGATAACATCTAAGTATTAATATCAATCCTGATTGTCTTGTTATTATATAGAGTATTTTTTGTTCTTTATTTCGTCGCATTTCTAACAAAAGCTCATATTATAATGCATCACTTTCCGCACAAAAATACCCGGGATCGAGTTTTGCCAAAACATTGAGCACATCGCATATCCAAACTGAACAACTCACTGTCAGGAATTATTGTTTTAAGTAACAAAGCTACATTTCCACAAACCAGGAGTGTGTTGGGGTTAAAAAATCATGTATTTCTATACAAAGCGTGCGTATCAATTAAACAAACATTCAGATGTTGCTTTGTAATATATAATTCTTCAAATTTAGATATAATATACTATCTGTTATATCCGAAACAAAATGCTTAGAGTAAGAAGACACACACATACAATATTATCATAACATTATTGTTTAATATTTTTACTGCTAATGAGTGATTGAAGAACAAATACCACAACACTAAACAAATAAACACAACCATCGCAGAAACAATTAAATGTAAAGTTATCTACTGAATGACATTAATCTACATGTACTTCAAAATCATTAAAAATGGAGATAACAGAGAACAGACTCTTGCATGAACAGAATTTAAACCTACATTTTACTTAATATACACAGTAAGAAAATATAAATATATAAAAATAATGCAACTTGAGTCACACTAGCATACCAGAAACTCAAATTAACAACATCAAACTAAACTACAATGCAATACAATATGTGGAGAAATACAACGATTTGAACAAGAAAAGTTTGCGGTATAACATAGCACCGGTACATACACACGCATTAAAGATAGCATACATGATTTGATATTGTAAGAATGGTAACTGAAAAATAATAAAATGTCTGTCATGCATTGCAATGATAACGAAAAAACATGAATCCCAATCACAAAATGACCACGTGTCATATTGTTTAAGGGCTGAATTTCGTCAATGCACATATAATGATAAGATATAACAAGATATGTTTATCAAACATGCCCTCCCCCGCCCGATGTGCAGCAAAGTCGTCCCTGTGACATTAACATTTGATCAGTTGGTATGAAAACCAGTATGGCTCATCGAGACAAACAATCATACTAATTTAAATGTGTAATAATACTAGGAAGTCTCGTGATATCATGGCGAAGACATGTCCATGTTACAAGTCCATGTGACCTTGATCTTTTACCTGTTGACCTTTAAATGAATAGGCATTTTCTTTCCTCAGTTCTGTACATAATACTGAGTAGAGAAATGACATTCAAGGTCGGACAGGCGGCCAGGCGGACGGACGGACAGCGCCATAGCACATTACAAACCATGGGCTGAAAACATACACAAAGAAAATACAAACAAAATTTAAAATATTTATATCCGAAATTGATTCGGACGTCCGGATACTATTCCGTACATGAGGGATGAACATTATCGAACACGAAATAACATTCGTTGGAAATAGTTACAGCAATCGGAATAAAGCGTAATGTCTGAAGTAACAAATTTCAAACCAACCAACACAATGCAATATCAGCAGAATAAATAAGCGTTGAATTGTTGTTGAGCTATCTGGCTGGAATATGACCCTGATATGTCAACTGCTTATATCTTCGTTTTACTCGTTTTTAAATTAATACAACAATGTTCAATCATAACAAAGGCGCCCATCCATAGCATCTTGAGTAAGATTATTTTACATGTTATATGATCCGACTTGAGTGTTTACTTCCAAATAAGGATCCTTTTATGACATGCAGCAATCTCACACTCATTTTACTGTTTAATAATGTGTTTTTAAAGCCCCTATAAAGCTCAAAATCAAGGACAATTTCGTAAAATACAGTTAACATATAAATAATCCGTGTTCCTTATAGCAATAGCCAAACTTAAAACGTTAGACGTGGTATGGTAACATAGATTTAACACGATACAAAATGCTCTTTTTTAATTTTTTGTTGTACAATAGAATTTTATACCGTCTTAGATCTATGTTACCAGAGCACATCTAACGTTGAAATTGTGGCTTTTGCTATAAGGAAAACTGATTATGTATATGTTAAATTTATAACACGAAATAAATTACGAAATATTCGTCGATTTTGATTGTTATAGAGGCTTAAATCTCACCATGTCGACGTTATCAAGTACATTTTAAAATATACAAAAGCATACTACATGTTCCGTTCAAATGAAAAAAGGATTGTTCTTCATAATGCGCATGCTCAAAAGACTATGCTCGATTGACTTTATAATAACATCTGCGGTTCGATCCTCGTGTTAGCTCCATAGATTCCCCGTGACCAATTACGCAACATTGTTGTTCAAGTTGATCGAATTTGTCAAAATAATCCGTGTAATGTAATATTTAAAACAATATCATCGTCCACTTTATTGATTTTCCAGTCTCCTATACGTGTTATTCGATTCAGTGCTTTGGAAGATATTACACCAAATGTTAAGGACTGTTATATTTTTTAACACACTGGCTTCAATTGGGGCGTCAATTATCAAGTCGCAGAGGTATTCCAAGTCCTGCGCGTTGTAGTCAGTACCTTCGCGCCACAACAATTTTCTCGCGGGTCTATTATAATGCATAGTGATGTCTTCTGGTAACGCTTTCGTGTCTGTGTCGCCCTTGACAACGTACACGATCGGTTTGGGGACCTCGTTTTCTTCTCCCGTCGGAAAACACGACGACAGAACCGTGTGCAAGCTTTCATCGGTACAAAAATGTTTCGTTAGTAGNAAAAAAACCAGTTCAGGATTTTTCATTGTCTGGTTTTTAAGAATTCTGCAGGGTTTGGAATAAGCGTCAACATCTTCCATAATCTGTTGGGTCTCATTTTCTTCCTAGACAGCGCTGTCACTGAAAAGATATAGAGGATGTTTGTTGGATTCGGTGGAATATCGATTTTATTTCACGAGTGATCATAGAAAATAATATTTTCACGAGTGGGGCAGCCACGAGTGAAAATATTATGTTTTTTATGATAACAAGTGAATTAAAATCCACATTCCACTGCTTCCAACAAATTTCCTTTTTATTTTATGCTTTTTTCGCCGTTTATTTACATTGTAAAAGAGTTTAACTGGAGAATTACGCTGGAATAATGACGTCATTTCGTCAAAAAATGACTTCATTTCATAGTAAAAACCGTGAAAAATATCAATATTTTTCACTGTTATTTTTTCACTGTTTGAAACAGTGAAATATCAGTTTTAATTTACTGATATTTCTCTATAAACCATCGGAAAGCATAAAATAAAACACCATTATTTTCTCCTTTAAAGTTATTTGATTACTAATAATATTCAGGTAGGTTCATTAACTTCAGTAAAAGAAAATTATGAACATACCAATTGTTAATCAATATTTTTTACCATATTATTCATTACGCAAAACAAAGGTTCTACATAAACATAAATCATTGAAATACCTACTTCATTACCATCTGATAAGCCTGTCTGACGGCGTCTGCTGAGGAGATCATTGATACTTTTGGAATGGTTCTTCAAGTATGTCTCTCCAAATTCTTCATGTTGGGGTTACTTATGGTACAGGTAGGAATATACATTGTTGATAAAAAGTGATGAACCCTCTCTGGACTACCAATATTGTTCATTATTGCTGAAAAGATATGATAAATATGTATGAATTTTAATTTGGATAACCACAATCAATTATTTATGAGATCACACAAGAAGTGCTCCTTGGCAAATAATTTGTAAATAGTTTTTGGGAAATTAGATACTTCTTTTTGTTTGTTAAAAATCTTTTGGGACTGCGAATTATAGCGCTAAGTTTGATCCAAAATGTACAAGAACAACAAATTGCAGCTTAAGACAACAATTTAAATATTTTCGACTTGAATTATCATCTTGAACACAACCATTTACACGTATAAGGATATCCACAACTAGATATTCTGACAAGTGAAACATAAAAATGTAATCTCATAAACATCATAAAATAGAATTCATCAAATTGCTGACACATTCATTGTGTTGTTATTATAAATTATGATTGTGAGCATGCAATTGTGAGATTGCTGATAATGATTGCATAGAATAGAACATGATAAAGATTTGCCAATTATAAATGTAATGTCAATTAAGAACATGACTCCACACTTTTATTCCCTATGTGACCATATTCTCAAACAAGTGCCCGATAATCCATACTTGGGGCTAACCCTATCTGAAGATCTAACTTGGTCAACTCACATAAGTAAATTGACAAAGAAAGCGAACTCGACAATGGCTCTACTGCGTAGAAACTTAAAGAACTGCCCTATAGATTGTAGGAAAACAGCGTACCTAGCGCTAGTGAGATCCTGTCTGGACTACAGCTCTTCAATTTGGGATCCTTACTTAACTCGTGACATTGATAAAATTGAACAAGTGCAAAATCAAGCTGCCCGTTTCATAACTGGAGACTACAAATCAAGAACGGCAGGCAGCATTACCAACATGTTAAAGCAACTAGAATTACCACCGCTCCAAGAACGGCGTAAAATCAACCGTCTAGTGATGCTCTACAAAGTGGCCGAGGGGCTGGTGCCAGCTATACCAGCAACCGATTACTTGAAACCAGCAAGGGTTAAAAGGCAAATTAAGGCAAAACAATATAGTGACTGTGTTACATCAAATATAATAGACAAACAAGTGATAAATAACGATAGAGGCTTTGTGGTGAAAAACACAAACAGTAATCAATACAAAAACTCATTCTTCGTGAAAACCATCATAGAGTGGAACCACCTGGACAGTAGAGTGGTCCACGCAGAGACAGTTGAGGGCTTTAAGTCTGCCCTTCATTTTGACTAGGCGCACTCCCCGGTGTACTACGCTGTAACTGGCTCTTCACCGTACCAAGCAGAAGCAGAAGCCAAGGAAATTTGATAATACAACCCTATTCAGTTCACAGTTTGTCTGCTGTCAACTGTAAGAGAATCATGTTAATGTACATAAAGTGGAAGTAGAATACTTTCCGAGGAATCGATGCAATTAACGTTTCGACGAAATGTTATAATTGTCGTTAAATAATAGGTCAACAACAAATGATAAATTGACAAGTGCTTTAGTGAGTTTAGATTTTGACAACTTTCGGAGTAAAACTCACAAAGAAATATCGTCTAAAATCTTCGTTAGGACAGCCAAAACGGCCCATACACACACCATGACTGATGGAATAGATTATTTTACATAAAAATCCATCACCTCAGACAAAATTTGCAATATGTTGAAGCCAAACAACTCAAAAACTAAGGAAAACATACCATCACAAAATTGATAAATTGCTGAACTATACCCTACTGTATTCTTTGTAAGCTGACACTAGCTGAGGTTAATTTACACCATAAAAAATTAAAGCAAAATACGGACAATTATCGTTACACTGCACTGCTTAATCATTTTGGTTTAGGTTATACTTAAAACTTAAGCTATGGTTTATCGCAAAAAGTGGGTTGACAATGTACGCGAAACGGAGGTCAAATATAAAGTCAGCGCCAAATGGGTCAAAATCTCGTTCCCAGCCACAATTCTATTTATAATCAACCAATGAATTTTTACTATGTGCTACGTCAGAACATAGTTGACTATTTTTTATTCATTCATACGAATACTCTTCCGCGACTAGTATAGTTAAACAATGTTTTTATTTAATTTTACTATATACGATCCGTTCAAAACTATTCCATTTAACACGATATTCATATTATGTGTCAATTTGTAAATGAATATAGTTCAAGAACTGAAACCGCGCCGCAAACTCTTTTTTGCGCTGCGCGTATGCTTACAGGTTCGTTGGTTAATGGTAGCTAAGACACTTCGAATCGGAATTCGTGGTCTTGTAACCTTAGTCGTTCGCAAGCGAACAACTAAAAATCAATTATTCCCAGTAGCAGCTGGTTAAAACTTTTAGACCTGCGGTTTCAGGTTGCAACACGATGCTTACAAAACTCATAACTCAGTAAGAGTTTCAGTAAGTGAGTTAGTGAGTCAGTCATTGAGTCAGTAAGTGAGTGAGTCAGTAAGTGAGTGAGTGAGTGAGTGGGTAAGTCAGTGAGTGAGAAAATAAGTGAGTCAGTCAGTGAATTAGTCAGTGTGTTAGTGAGTCATACAGTGAGTAATTCAGTGAGATATTAAGTGAATTAGTCAGTGAGAATGTGATTCAGTGAGTCAGACAGTGAGTGAGTTAGTGACATTTTTGAATGAGTGAATGAGTGAGTAAATCAGTGCGTCAGTCGGTCAGTCAGTGAGTCAGTCGGTCAGTCAGTGAGACAGCCGGTCAGTCAGTGAGTGAGTATATCAGTGAGTGAGTGAGTCAGTCAGTCAGTCAGTCAGTCAGTCAGTAAGTGCGTGAGTCATTGCGTAAGTGAGTCAGATAGTGAGTCAGTGAGTGATTCAGTGCGTAAGTCAGTGAGTGAGTCAGTCAGTGAGTCAGTCATTGAGTCAGTAAGTGAGTCAGACACTTAGTCAGTCAGTGAGTTAGTCAGTGAGTCAGTCAGTAAGTCTGGCAGTAAGTCAGTCAGTGAGTCAGTCAGTGAGTCAGTCAGTGAGTCAGTCAGTGAGTCAGTGAGTGAATCAGTCAGTTAGTCCGTGAGTTATTCAGTGAGTGAGTCGGTCGGTGAGTAAGTCAGTGGGTCAGTCATTGAGTCAGTCATTGAGTCAGTCAGTGAGTATGTCAGTGAGTCAGTTATTGAGTCAGTCAGTGAATCAGTCAGTGAGTCAGTTAGTGAGTATGTTAGTGAGTCAGTCAGTGAGTCAGTCAGTTAGTCAGACACTTAGTCAGTCAGTGAGTTAGTCAGTGAGTCAGTCAGTAAGTCAGGCAGTTAGTCAGTCAGTGAGTCAGTCAGTGAGTGAATCAGTCAGTGAGTGAATCAGTCAGTGAGTGAATCAGTCAGTGAGTCAGTCAGTGAGTCAGTCAGTGAGTCAGTCCGTGAGTCAGTCAGTGAGTGAGTCAGTGAGTGAGTCAGTCAGTGAGTTAATCAGTCAGTTAGTCCGTGAGTTAGTCAGTGAGTGAGTCGGTCAGTGAGTAAGTCATTGAGTCAGTCAGTGAGTATGTCAGTGAGTCAGTTATTGAGTCAGTCAGTGAATCAGTCAGTGAGTCAGTTAGTGAGTATGTTAGTGAGTCAGTCAGTGAGTCAGTCAGTGAGTCAGTCAGTGAGTCAGTCAGTGAGTCAGTCAGTGAGTCAGTCAGTGAGTCAGTCAGTGAGTCTGTCAGTGAGTCAGTCAGTGAGTTAGTCAGTGAGTCAGTCAGTAAGTCAGTCAGTAAGTCAGTCAGTGAGTCAGTCAGTGAGTCAGTCAGTGAGTCTGTCAGTGAGTCAGTCAGTGAGTTAGTCAGTGAGTCAGTCAGTAAGTCAGGCAGTAAGTCAGTCAGTGAGTCAGTCAGTGAGTCAGTCAGTGAATCAGTCAGTGAGTCAGTCAGTGAGTCAGTCAGTGAGTCAGTCAGTGAGTCATTTTGCGCCTCATATGAAGTATTGACAACGGAATATTTATATAATACCTGGTGCGACAATTCGAAAATCATCTTTTTAAATGTCGTGTATCGTCGTCGTTCGTTGCCACGTGTCGTTGGTCATCACCAGATGCCGTATCGTTTGTCGCTTTTATCTACGTGTGACAAGCTAAATACGCAGACCTTTTGTGATAATTGATCGATAATGAATTGAGTATAACATAGCGAATATCTTCTTATTTTGAAATATAAATGGTAATTTTGAACCCAATTGAATAGTGTGTTATACACAAACATTTTAATTACATTGATAACTATAAATACTGGTTTCAGTCGTCTCTTGCTGTGGCGAGCCCAACCATCGTGCGTGCTGAAGACACCGGAAACCCTCGCTGAGGAACCTTGTAATGCTTCTGATGATGATTGCCCCCTTATTTGTGTTTGTTACGGCGTTTCCAATTTTCCAAGAACGTTAGGATTGTTGCAGACACCGCAAACCCTGAGCTAAGGAACCTAATTGTAATGCTTCTGATGATGTTTGGACCCTTATCTGTGTTTGTTACGGGGTATCTATGGCTGTAGACTTTAAGCAAGCAATTGACCTAAATTATGAGTGTTTTTAGCCTCACATTGCAGGCTCGTTGAATTATTTTTTAAGCATACTTCGGTCGACGTATCTTTTACAATTAGCCAAATCTTTTCAAGTATAATAATCGTTTACTGACATATGTTCTAAAGGAAAAAAAGCACCAATAAATAGCAGGAACAAACACAAAGTGTCTACTCAGTCTTTTAACCAGAAATTCTTTGCAGTCGATTAAAAAACATCGATTTCGTCTTTTTCGGCGTAGCTGTTTAAACCAGCTTTTCACCTTACATAACACCAGCATACCCGAATGAAAACACTCCTGTCATTACATTGGCTAGATTTGAGCATAATCCCCCGCACATTGGCAACAAGTGAACAACGCGTCTCTGTAGAATAGGATTTATAACTAATCCTTGTGGGGAAAGAAATGTATGAAAACCTTAAATGATCTTTACATAATGCCAGCAGACCCGAATGAATACACTTCTTTCATCACATTGGCTGATTTGAGCATAATCCCCCAGCACATTGGCAACAACGCGTCTATGTAGTATAGGACGTAAAACTAATCCTTGTAGGGAAAGAAATGTATGAAAACATATCGGTTAATTCCAGTTGTCTTGCATTGCGAGACAAAAGTACCGAAATAGTAAAGTGTCCTAGGAAGAAGGGAAATCGTTTAATTATCTAGCCACACATGTATGACGTACGCGTCTTTGAATTGACCGATTGGCTTGATACTTCACATTTGCATTGGCCTTGGTCATTAGATGGCTTCTATTGAAATGGAGGTCACTAGGCCAAAGGTCAAGGTCACTGTCACATTAAGTGTGAAAAATCGTTTCGGATCAATAACTCGTCAACCAATTGAACGACCGACATTAAAAAAAAATAATATGAAATTGAATATTGTAATATTTTGAAACAGATCAGTTTATTATTTGAACTTATTTTTGACAGTTATTTAACAGGATCTTTTACACTCTGTTGATGGAAGTGAGTTTGATTGTCCTTTGCTATTTCAGTTTGAATTCTGTGGGTAAGCAAGTACTGAATTTGATAAAACTGTGTAGTGCACCCCTATCTGTGGTACATACCAAATGTCAAAGTTAAGGGACTTTTGGTTTCAGAGAGGATTATTTTTTTACAATATAAGTCCATAATAATCAAGTTGACCCCAGAGGCATAATTACAGTTTTATTTTGTAGAGGACAACTATCTGATGTTACAAAACAAAGATAAAATCTTTTTGGGACTTGTGGTTTCAGATATGTTTTGTTTTTAGTTATTTACTAAACAAGTCTATATACATCATGTGATCCCTGGGGTGTGGCCAGTTTTGACCCCGGGGTATGATTTAAACACACTTTGTTGCGAACCACTATACAATGTTACATACCAAATATCAAAGCTCTGGGACTTGTGGGTTCACAAACAATTTTAGATATCTACCATGCAAGACTATAAACAGGTAAACCATTTAATCCCTGAGGTATTGCTGGCTTTTACCCCAGAAACATTGACCACTATACAATCTTACACACAGATATTGAAACTCTGATGTGTGTGTTTTAGAGAAAGCGTTTACCGTTTTAATGTTAAAGATCTATTTTAAGCTCTGGTAACCTACATATGCCAAAGACCAAAAGGATTTTTACAAATTCGAAAGTGGGTCACTCAAGAATCATTCCGATAGTTTGCTTAAAATTTGACATTACTTAAGAGCTATTGTTTAAATGAAAAGTTGACCGGTGCTGGCTGGCACATGATGGACAATAAGTGATCCCGAAAACTCCCCCTGTACGCATGCACAGGTGAGCTAAAAAGATGACAAAACTATTTTCTTGTTAGTAAGCACTTTATTTTTTACAATAACAGCGGTAATCATGTCAAGGTCTCAATGATGTATATGCTTAGCTTTATATATAATCATACAAAGTAAAAATTATTTGATGTATAAAAAACAAACACATAAATGGCAAAGTTGTTTTTCTATCAATCGCATAACAACCTAAGTGCAATAGACATCAGCAGTTGTTAGGCACTAACATTCTTAATCCTCACAACCATATTAAACAAGAGATGTGTTCGTCAGAAACGCAATGCCCCCTAACTGCACCGCTTTGAAATGATAGTTATATAATTATAAAAAACCAACCTTGAACAAATCAATCATTTAAGTTATAAATAAACAAAATACAAAATCTGTACAGTAACTGTGAAAAGAACTTAAATTCTTGTTAAGGAAATATATAATCTGAGATTTATAATTATATGAATTACTTCCCTTGAAAATAATTGTTCTTTAACAAATCTCTATTTTTAGTAGCAAATAATCATAAGCAACTACCGTGACTGTAGATTCACAGGTAACCTTAAAGTACCTAAGATACTTGTATGCCCAAAAGTATCATTGTGTGCTTGGCTTGACCATAAAATGTCATTTTGATTATGCTTCAGTTGTATGGTTTCATATATAAAATTTCAATATATCTTTTTTGGCAGGTTTAGAAATTATCTCCCTTTTTAAGCTAATTACTTCCCTTGATTTTGTTTTTTTTACCTTTGACCTTGAAGGATGACCTTGACCTTGAACTTTTACCACTCAAAATGTGCAGCTTCAGGAGATACACATGCATACCAAATATCAAGTTGCTATCTTCAATATTGCAAAAGTTATGACAAACGTTAAAGTTTTCGGACGGACACACAGACGGATGGACGGACTGACAGTTCAACTGCTATTTGCGACCCTACTGGGGGCATAAAAAGTACTTCTTATTAAAATGGTAACCACTAATGCTTCAAAATCCTCGCCATATGTTGTTTTTTTTTATGTGAATCTGTGATATATTGCAAGTTACAAGATTTACTCATCCACTAAGTCTTTTGTAACTTTCACCAGTGTTCAATATGTACTAAAAATTACTGTCCAGGAATTCAAGACTTACTTACACCCAGAGTTCAAAATTGAAAGAGCAATGGTCAAATAAACTAACTTTTATCAACAGAGTGTAAAAGATCCTGTTATTTAAAAAACTGTCAAAGATAAGTTCAAATAATAAATTGATCTGTTTAAAAATATTACAATATAACATTTCATATATTTTATTAAATCTCAATAAATTAGTTTGCTTTCATATATACAATGTTTAGAATAATCAACACAATATATATGACAAAGAAAGAATACAAAATGTCAACCACCAAGATTTAAAAGCATGACTTTAGGTGAGCCAAAATTACATGTTAATACTGGACAATTCAAGCTTAAAATGCTTCATTTCCAACCCTAAGAAATTGATGAGCAACAAACAGCATAAAAGCTGAACCGTGGGTACCTGAGAAAACTAAGTGAGTTCATTTATATAAAAGAACATGACTAAAATTCTATACCAGCTATCAAATAAGCACTTAAAAAGACTCCAGACAAATCTTGGGTAAATGACCTTCCTCTTCCATTTTGCCTTGAAAACCAAACAGATAGGCGCGTTTGGTTTTCAATGCACAACGAATGCATTTCATTGTTTATCTCGGCCTACACACTTTGAGTGAAGATTTATTTTCATCCATTTGAAGTGGAGACTCTTAATTTTTCTCTTTAACAAATAGATTTTAATTTTTCTTAATATTCCAAACTCTTTGAACAAGACAAAATGTATGGCACAAAATGATATATGCAATACTCAAACCTGTTATGGCGTAAAGACAACTCACAAAGCCCTGTTTTCCCAGAGTGACTCTCAAATGTAAATTACTTAGGGAAAATAAACACAATGACCAGTGATATGCTGTTCACTGGAACTATCGTTGGCTTATGGCAAGCTGCATGTATGGAATTAAAAGAAGTGCCATCAATGACCATGGAAATATATTACATATTAATTGCATTGTCTGGAAAGGAGGTACCCTGTCCGCTAATAAAATAGGAATCTTGCATGACTTTATAGTAAGCAGTGTAGCTCCTCACAAGACTGTCCAAATGCCCAGGCAAGTCTGGAGCTACAATTATGGCATAAGACCCTTTCCCATGACATGGCTCATTGTTCAGACATACAATCCAGAATATGCCATAAATATAGAACCAAAACTTTGGAAATCTTAAAATCAATCATGATAAAAACACCTGTAAGTAAATATTATAGAGTATTAAAAGGAAGTATTAAGTGTACATAAAAATGAAAATATTATTGAAATGTAATCAAGCGTTACAGAGCTTTAAAACAAGAATACAAACATACTAGTGCAATATAAAATGTAAAAATACAAAAGCTTTATCTAAAAATCTGGAATAACAAACATTGCCCCCTAATGCGCCGCTTTGATTTAATTTTTTTTACCTTTGACCTTGAAGGATGGCATTGACCTTGACCTTTCACCACTCAAAATGTGCAGCTCCATGNGACTGACAGTTCAACTGCTATATGCCACCCTACCGGGGGCATAAAAACAAAGTACTGCAATACGAAAATGCTACAGTACAATACACAACCTAAATAAGGAATGCAAACATATGACGTTGAATAATTTAACAAGAAGGCCATGATTTTAGGGACATCAATTGTTCAAGACTTGACTTGGTGGTTTAGTTTTGACCCCTACCCAGATTCAAACATGGCTTTCATATTTTCAAGATTAACTTTCTGACAAATTTTCATCAAAACTGAGTCCTAAATGTGGCCTATTGACTGGAAATATATATTTTTTAAAGATTTGACCTGATGACCTAGTGTTTGGAGAAACCTGACCTAGATTCAAACTTGCCCTAGATACTGTCAAGATAAACATTCTGACTTTAACTTAGTTTGACCTTGACCTTTGAGGTAAGGAGACAGGTGTATATGGTGCACGTTTCATGGTGGTAATTTTAAAATGGCATCATGGATGACACACTTATAGTTTGAACAAGCTGTATATGTGTCGTGTTCTGAGAACCTAGCCTGTAAAGTCCGCACAGGCTAATCAGGGACGACACTTTCCGCCTAAACTTGATTTTCGCTAAGAAGAGACGTCATTTTAACGAAAAATTCCATAAAAGCGGAAATTGTCGTCCCTGAATAGCCTGTGCGGACTGCACAGGCTAATCTGGGATGACAATTTACGCACAAGCATTATGCCCAGTTTTCACATTTAACCTTTGAATCCTCAGCTTGACATTGCCCTTTGAGGTAGGGAGACAGGTGTAACATGCAACTCAATGTCTTTCCATGAAACATGTATCTTTTAATTGCATGATGAATGACTAAACTACAATCCAGACAAGCTGGGATGTTGTTACGCATGCGCTCAGGTACATGCACTCAACCATTTTGACTGCTATATCGAGCTTNGATTCATACTTTGACAAATAGATGAGCGGTCTGCACCCGCTAGGCGCTGCTCTTGTTATATTTCAAATGCATTTACATTTAAAAAGACATTTAGTGGTATACTGTTAATATCCTCTATGGCATGACATACATTATTGCACATTGTAAAAAAATAGAGACATACTGTTGTTGTTTTTAAAGATGTTAAACCTCAACAACATGATTCTATGAACAATTTAGTGTCTTCAAAAACTTCTTGTTACAAAGGTTTCAACTGTATTATGGAGTATGGGGATATTGAATGTTACCCTTGTGATGAATATTTTTCAAGCTCAGAATCTGGTGAAGACAGATTATTTATTGTCTTTTGCCAGATATTAGTATTCTTATATTTATCCACAAATCTGAAGCAATTTAATGATAGACATAAAATTCACCAATTACTCTAATAACAGAATTGGGAATATTGCTTCAACCTAGTTGGAAAACAATTCTACAAAAGTTTCATAATAACAAATGTGCTACACAAAAATTACCGTATTTACAAATCCATTATTTCAGATGCATGCTAAACAAACAAAAAAAACAAATTCACAAATCCTTTATTTCAGACCCCATCACTACCTCCAACTATTGTTGATCAGGTGCGTCTATGGGAGCTAGAGCGGGACAGGTTCAAGTTTGACGATGGCGTCCTGTACAGCCAGTTCTTGTCACAGGCAGACTTCGAGAAACTCCGTGACTTTGCTAAGGTAATGGGCATGTACGGTAAATACTTGTTTTCCCTCGCCACAGGCGGACAGATATAGAATTGATGTCGTCCGTCCGTCATTCCGTCTGTCACAAAATTTTGAAATTGGCAGAGAATATCAATTCAACGAATTTGCTTGTTCCTATTAAATTCAGTCCCTTCATAGGAAAGTGGAGGTGTAATCATTAGATTGCTTTTAACATAGAGAGAAGAATCCAGGTCCGTTCTCTCTAATTACGCCCTTTGCTGTAGTATAAATAATTAAAAAATTGCAATATTTTGCCAAATACTGTGAAACCAATATTCTTCTTTTGAAATTAATTTTCATAGATTTAAGTCATTCCTCTCGACCACGAAATCAAGTGTCCAACGAACGTTCAAGTTGGAAATCTTATATCAGACTTAATAAAAAATCTTCGAAGTTGAGATTGAGCGGAAATATCAGATTTTATGAATCCAAGAAATTTCATGTCAACAAACATAAATAAATCTATAGTATCAAAACTTATTCTGTATGTTTAATAATGTTCATTTTCACTTCATATTGAATATTTTTGTATGCCAAAATATGTGTCAAACATATAATAGAACACAGTTATATTCTTGTCTATTATCACTATATACAATTTATACTATTAGAAAAATGATCCCAGGACAAACATGTTATCCACACTCTGGGGAAACCAGGCTTATTGCATGTGAGTAAAGTGTCATCCCAGATTAGCCTGTGAAGACTGCATAGGCTAATCTGGGATGACACTTAAGTGACTTTCTGCCTAGACTGGATTTTCGTTTCGAAGAGACTTCCTTTAAATGAAAAATTTCATAAAAGCAGAAAGTATTGTCCTTGATTAGCCTGTGCTGGGACGATACTTAATGCACATGCATTTAGCTTAGTTTTCGGAGAGCGTGGTGCATGTTATGTGGGTGCTCACACCTGGGCCAGTATTAACCAACCAGTTCTTTGACTTAACTTCAAAGGTAAAGAATATTCTTAAAAATAATATGTTCTACCAGTATAATGCAGTTCAACACATGGAATTTTACACCTCCAAATAAACCACTCTTTATTTAGAACTTCCTTATTATCCCACTAGCAACATTTTTATCAATTCAAATGCAGAAAGTTTTTTTCTTGGATCCTAGTCAATTCTTTATTCTTAAGTCTAAGAATGGTTGGTAAGTACTGGGCCTTATAACTAGAAGAATCTGTAGGGGCATATGACCGAATCATGCGAAAATGGGTCTTATGCCATACGCGGCCAGCAAAGCTCCTGACCAGCCGGTGCATTCGCACAGTCTGGGCAGGAGCTTCCCTGTCCGCTAATGAGACCAAGAAACCTAATCCGGCGTGACTTAATAGCAGACAGTGTAGCTCCTGACATGACTGCGCATGCTTGTCTGCAGCTGCGCTGGCCAAAAACGGCATAAGACCCTGTCTTGTATGACACAGCTCATATGAAGTGCTATACAAAGCGGCTCTTTATCATTTAATGTTACAGGAGCAAGGCGTGTTGGTCTGGGACAACACAAACAAGAGGGTGATGGTGGTCTCAAGAGCGGGGCATGACTCAGTGAAGCGGTTCTGGAAACAGAATAAGAACTCTTGACATCTCAAAAAAAGGAATTGGGCACCATATTAACTGTGAAATCTAAATCATGAAAAATGCTGCAGATTACAATTCATGTCTGGCTCATTGATGTTTTTGAATGTCCTCAAAAAAGCTGGCAAAATTGTTAAAAGTGCAATTTATTATTTGATAAAAATGATGGCAAATGCTTCCTGTATGTATAGAGTATAGTAGGGACATGATTTGTGTTAAACTGTCCTACAATTTGATATGGGCACTGGAACTGTATTTCTGTAAGTTAATAAACTTATAAGAGATGCTATCATGATTGATCTGAACTTAAAATAACTGAAAAAATAGTAAATGGGTTTCATTATCAATTTGCATTTACAAGTTGTGTTCCTTTGAAAAATGCTAGTAGCCTAGCTCTTTCAGTGCTGGAACCGAATTTTGAAGGCCTTTCCAAACAGTTTGGATCCAGATGAGACGCCACACAACGTGGCGTCTCATCAGGATCCAAACTGTTTGCTATTCTGATAGTATTCTTTAAAAAAAAAATCGAAGAAAATGCTAATTTTAGAAATGCAGCAGACGACATTTTAGCAGACGACAAATTTCCAAGCATGCAAAGGGTTAAAGGGGGTTATTGGTATGTTCATGCATATCAGTCTTGCGGTAATGTTATGAATGTTTTGTTTTTGTCCTAAACTGTTATGTACATGTTTATGACGCTTTATTGCGTGTCTGTTTTCTATACATGTACAATGGATAGTGCTTACTGGTATTGAATGGTTGTGTATGGATAATTTCTGTTTGTTAAAAAAGGTACATCTACAAGTAATTTTACCGCAAATGTATTCAATAAAATGTTACAGCGTTGCATGTTACAGCTTCCTTTTGCTACTGCCTCTACTGCTACTACCGCTACCCCTACTACTACTACTACTACTACAAAGACGCTCGCTTTTAGGTCGCAATAAGGAAATAAGTACAAATGTGTAGGGATGTCTGCCCGTCTGTTCATAGACCCAAACGTTATCCTGGGACATTTTCCCACAGTTCTCAACGTACAACATTCAAATTTGCAGTCACAGTTCAGAAGGCTATGAAGNAGAAACAATGCCCCCTACTGCAACGCTTTAAAAAAATAATAAAAAAATGACCTTTGACCTTGAATGATGACCTTGACCTTGAACTTTCACCACTATTTTTTTTTTTACCTTTGACCTTGAAGGATGAGATACACATGCATGCAAAATATCAAGTTGCTATCTTCAATATTGCAAAATGTATGACCAACGTTAAAGTTTTCGGACAAACACACAGACTGACAGACGTACGGACGGACGGACTGACAGTTCAACTGCTATATGCCACCCTACCGGGGGCATAATAACAAAGTACTGCAATACGAAAATGCTACAGTACAATACACAACCTAAATAAGGAATGCAAACATATGACATTGAAAAATTTAACAAGAAGGCCATGATTTTAGGGACATCAATTGTTCAAGACCTGACTTGGTGGTTTAGTTTTTGACCCCTACCCAGATTTAAACATAGCCTTCATATTTTCAAGATTAACTTTCTGACAAATTTTCATCAAAACTGAGTCCCAAATATGGCCTATTGACTGGAAATATATATATTTTAAAGATTTGACCTGATGACCTAGTGTTTGAAGAAACCTGACCTAGATTCAAACTTGCCATAGATACTGTCAAGATAAACATTCTGACTTTAACTTAGTTTGACCTTGGCCTTTGAGGTAAGGAGATAGGTGTATATGGTGCACGTTTCATAGTGGTAATTTTAAAATGGCACCATGGATGACACACTTATAGCGTGAACAAGCTATATAGGTGTCGTGTTCTGAGAACCTAGCCTGTGAAGTCCGCACAGGCTTATCAGGGACGACACTTTCCGCCTAAACTTGATTTTCGCTAAGAAGAGACATCATTTAAACGAAAAATTCCATAAAAGCGGAAAATGTGGTCCAAGATTAGCCTGTGTGGACTGCACAGGCTAATCTGGGATGACAATTTACACACAAGCATTATGCCAAGTTTTCACATTTAACCTTTGACTACTCAGCTTGACATTGCCCTTTTAAGTAGGGAGACAGGTGTAACATGCAACTCGATGTCTTTCCATACAAACATGTATCTTTTAATTGCATGATGAATGACAAAACTACAATTCAGACAAGCTGGGATGTTGTTACGCATGCGCTCAGGTACATGCACTCAACCATTTTGACTGCTATATCGAGCTTTTTGCAAACAGGCTTGACAGACAAGATATAAGCCAATATTCTACCAGAATTGGTTGCAGCCAAAATTCCTTCTTGTATAATCATTGACACCAGAACGTTATTAAAATATGAAAGTTTGAGCAAAAATTAAAAAAAGTTCAAAAGGAGGTTAGTACACAATAAAAAAGGTAATACATTTTCTATTGTGGAAAAAATGACAAAATAATTATTCTGAATAAAAATGCCCTTAGCAAAAATTCCTTTCTTTGCAATCACCAACACATTTAGGTCATGTAGTCTCAAACATTTAAGCAAAATAAACAGATAACTAAAAGTTGAGTACACAAACTTTTGGGATATTTATACATAATTTACATACAGAGGGATGACCAATTGCAATGCTTAATGCTTAATGCTTCCCACTTGTGGGGACCTAAACAATTAATTACAAACATTAAAAGTCCATCAACACAATTAAATAACAATAGAATGTAACAAACATTGGCATGGCACTGAAACAAGCATATGATGGCACTAAAATAAGCATATGCACATAGCTTCCCTTGTTGTCCTTGGCAACAATATCGTGGTAAATTCCACCTTAGTGCCTGCGACCTTGTCCAAGAAGGGCCTTCTCCAGCCCAATGAACGGTGCTTTTGTTGCGAGCGTGAGGCCAAATGCACATGCATGTGCCAACACAAGGTGACCCAGAAAGAAATAGAGCTGTTCAACAGAATGAGAAGGAACTTTTGTCTACATGTACATTTGTTTGCAAGCGTCTTTTTAATCAAAAAAAATATATGCATGAAACACAGCATTTTTCTTAAAACTCATACTATTTTTGGCGTGTCTTTTTGTTAAAATATGACCTCAAACCTGACAAGCATTTTTTGTTCAATCTGCTGCATCTTTGTGTTTAAAAATTACTGCAACAAGGCTTGTCACCAAAGGATGACATATGCCCCCTTTTTTATAAATGTTTCTAAACCTTAATGCAAAGTGTTTTTCTACATTTTTCTAAACCTAAACGCAAAGTTTAAACTTTAAGTGTGACGGAATTTCAGACAGACAGACGGATCACTTTATGCCCACCTTCGGGGGCATAAAAACACAACAGTACAGATTTGTTACCTAAAAGCATTGTTGATTTCCAATTTATGTTCACATTTTCCACTCAATAAATTAGGTGTGCGTCATACATGAATGCACAGTAAACACGCTATAAGTTATATTTTGGCTTGATTCACTCAAATGCCTATGGCTTATTGAAATGTTTTTATTTCATTTTTCTAGAACCAGAACTTGGTGTCTTATGGGTTGTCGTTGTAAGGCAGACACCTTATACATTATGGTCTTGATAGCTAGGCAGACACCATATGAATTATAGGTCCTAATCCCTCACAACACACCATATGAATTATGGGTCCTTATCACTAGGCAGACACCATATGAATTATGGGTCATAATCGTTACGCAGACTCCATATGAATTATGGATACTGATCCCAAGGCAGACACCATATGAATTATGGGTAATGACTGCTAGGCAGTAACCATATGAATTATGGGTCCTGATCGCTAGGCAGACACCATATGAATTATTGGTCCTGATCATTAGGCAGACACCATATGAATTATGGGTACTGATCCCTCACACGACACCATATGAATCATGGGTCATAATCACTAGGCAGACACCATATGAATTATTGGTCCTGATCGCTTGGCAGACACCATATGAATTATGGGTCCTAATCCCTCACAAGACACCATATGAATCATGGGTCATAATCACTAGGCAGACACCATATGAATGAAGGGTCCTGATCGCTAGGCGGAAACAGTTTATATTATGTGTAATGATTGCAAGGCGAAAACCATATGAATTATGGGTCCTGATCGCTAGGCAGACACCATATGAATTATGGGTCATAATAGCTAGGCAGACAACATATGAATTATGTGTCATGATTGCTAGGCGCAAACCACATGAATTATGGGTTGTGGTCGATAAGAAGACACCATTTTGTCTTATGGGTCAGGGTCGCTAAGAATACACTGTATTGTCTTATGGGTAACAGTCGCTCTGCAGTCGCCATATTGTCTTATGGGTAACAGTCCCTAGGCAGACACCATATTGTCTTATGGGTCATGGTCCCTTGGCAGACACCGTTATGTCTTATGGGTCACAGTCGCTAGGTAGACACCATATTCTCTTATAGGTCTCGGTCGCTAAGCAAACACCATATTGTCATATCGGTCACGGTCGCTAGGCAGACACCGTATTGTCTCATGGGTCACTGTCGCAAGGGAAACACCATATTGTCTTATAGGGTCATGTTCGCTAGGCAGACACCGTATTGTCTTATGGGTTACGGTCCCTAGGCAGACACCATATTGTTTTTTGGGTCACGGTCGCTTAGCAGACAACATACGACCTAAACACCGTATGAATAATGGGTCACGGTAACTTGGCAGAAACCCTTTTGCCTTATAGTCACGGTCGCTAGGCATACATCCTTATGTCTTATGGGTCAAAGTCGCAAGGCAAACATCTTAATCTTTTAATCGGTCATGGTTGCTAGTCAGACACCATATCATCTTTTGGGCCACTGTTGCTAGGCAGACACTTTATTGTCTTATGGGTCATGGTCACTAGGCAGACAACATATAGTCTTATGGGTCATGGTTGCTAGGCAGACACCATATAGTCTTATGGGTCATGGTCACTAGGCAGACACCATATAGTCTTATGGGTCATGGTTGCTAGGCAGACACCATATAGTCTTGTGGGTCATGGTCGCTAGGCAGACACCATATTGTTGTATGGGTCATGGTCGCTATGCAGACACCATATTGTCTTATGGGTCACTGTCGCTAGGCAAACACCATAATTATTGTCTAAAGGGTCGTGGTCAATAGGCAAACACCATATTGTCTCATGGTTCGTGGTTGCTAGGCAGACATCATATTGCCTTATGGGTCATGGTCGCTAGGCAGAGATTGTATTGTCTCATGGGTCACGGTTGCTAGACAAACACCATATTGTTTGATGAGTCATGGTTGCTAGGCAGACATCATTTTGT
Organism: Dreissena rostriformis; assembly: GCA_007657795.1. Lineage (NCBI taxonomy): Eukaryota > Metazoa > Mollusca > Bivalvia > Myida > Dreissenidae > Dreissena > Dreissena rostriformis. Next base: position 38,405 of record VMBQ01004290.1, on the reverse strand, counting down.
TTTATGGGTCACAGCCGAAAGGCAGACACCATATTGTCTTTATGGGTCATAATCGCTAAGCAGACACCATATTGTCTAATTGGTCATGGGAGCTAGGCAGACACCATAATGTCTTATACATCACGGTAGCTAGGCAGACACCATATTGTTTTATTGGTCGAGTATATTGAATGAGACTCATAGGCAAGCTTGTCAATAGTCACTTAACATATCACTTCATAGTTAGCAAGGTAAAAAGTCTGGCTTTGTAAAAACACAACAACCAGCTGGACAATTGGAGATACTGAACACTTCATAGTCAGTAAGATACATAGGGAAGTTGCTGTATAATATACACAGACCAGCTTGACAATCGGAGATACTTACCACTCCATACTGAGTCAGGTAAATAGACTGGCGCAATGAGCCCACATAGGTTTGCATGATGACAGGATGGACAAGGTACACCAGGTAAGTGAGTCGACCGAGCGGAATGAACACAGACCACAACAGCAGTTTGTTCACAAAACCTGCAGAAGAAACAGCCAAGAGATCCATTCAATACAAAATATAGTGTATGTTACAATTTGCAAATCAGTAGCTTTGATTTGTGTAAAACAAAAGCTGTTCAGAAATTAAATTAATGGCGTATAAAAGGTAACTCAATCATGAGCTTATGGAAATGGTTTCCTGACGGCTAAATAGGCATGTCAGATATTAAAGTACAAGTGGACTATTGTGTGCATTTTTACACCAATACAATATGCAAGTTACAAAGACTTAATCCAGTAAACACTATCTGCAAGTTTCATATAAAATGATGGTTGCTAGGTAAAACGCAGTTCTATAATGAACACTAGAAATGGCGCGGCAGAGGCCGACGCGTATCCCCATGCCGAATGTTTGACCTAGATGTGCCCCAGGGTTGGTTATGGGGCCATGCATAGTTGAGATTGACCTTATTGTCATNTGTAAGTTTCAAGGTTCTAGTGCTTATAGTGTAGGAGGAGATAGTGGCCAGCACGGACGGACGGACAGACGGACGGACAGACGGACGGACGGACGGCGGAGATAACCACAATATCCCCACACTTTTCAAGCGTGGGGATAATGATATGAAATAATGGAAATATAAAATTTGCGCAATTCAATATCATTACACATTGGGTTGTTGTTAATGCCCTTGAATAAATCACAAATATCATCATCATTATAATAATAATCATCATCATCGTCGTCGTCATCAAGAACAACAACACCATCATTATTAACTTCGTGAATATTAAACTATCATAGCTATCATTTCAATAGTTATAGTTACATTCAGAAAGAAGCAAAATCAATCTTTGTGAAAAGGTTTCACATTAGCCAAATTTACAGGCTCAACTAAAGCATGCCTTAGCAGCTATATTTTTTTAACAGACCGAAACAATTTTCAAACTCATTTGAGATATAAGAACAAATATTATGAGCAATTTCATTGAAGATTGAGCAAAATCTGCAACTTCATGAGTGTTAACAAGGTTTCACTATTGCCAACTAATTAAAGCTGTCCCGCCTCCAGGTGGGCATATTTGTTTTCACATACTGGAACAGTTTGCAAACCGGGCCTAGATATCATTAGACTATATTTTTTTAGCAGGTTTTATTATTGACTTATAATGTGACTTGAAGAGTAACTTTTAGTTCTAGTATTGTAATACGGTTTTACTAAAGCCATATAAGACAAACTGTCCCACCTCCTGATGGCCATGTTTCTCAACGGACCGGAACCGTTTTCGAACTTAGCTATGATATCATTAGAACGAATGTTTCATAAAGATGATACTTAAAAAAAAAATCTAGAGTGTCTATAGGTTTCATTAAAGCCATAAAAGGCCGAAAATATAAAACTGCCCTGCTCCCTATCAGCCAAGGTTTTTGACCGACCAGAACCATTAATTTTAAAATGTTAAGCAAGTTTCATCATGCGTGGGCCAACATTGCTTATTTCTAAAGTGTTAACAAGGTTTGACAATAGCCGTATAAGGTGAACTGTCCTTTGTTGCAAAGAAATAAACTGTCAGTCGTTGACTACTGGTAGAATGTCCAACAACCCTTGTTTACATAGTCGACTTCTACATAAATGATTGACCCCTTAAGTATCATCGTCTAGGGAGAGAACATATAAATCAATAATAAATCGTTCAGAACTTAAGAGCTATTGGAGTCAAATGTATGACTCGATCTTGATGAAATTAAGTCAGAATTAGTCAGATACCACATAATGTCAAAGTCAGTTTGATAACTTCATCAATTATAATGTTATTATGTACTTCAGATCTTTTTTAAAAATGTTTTACATATTACACATATATTACAAGTTTTCGTATGTTTAAGCATTCCATATTTAATATGGCTAGTTTTCATAACTCAACTTTGTTTTAGCTATAAAGTAGTTCGACAAATTGGAACATATCGACTGTGCAGCGCAACACTGTTCCAACTCAAATTCACACAAGTTTTCAGGAAGGCGAAAATACTCTTGATTTATTTTGCTTTTTAAGATATGTCATATGTTTTTTCATTTATTTCAATTTTGCAGTACTTAATTGAATATATCTTAACTTCAACATATATGTTATATATGTGTATATGTTGTTTCGGTTTGTGCCGTACTGTACCGTTTTGGCAATTGGTTCATTCCAATAAATAAAGGACCACGAAGGTGTGTATGATAGAAATGCAATACTGCTGCAGCTTCTAGAGTTTCACTTCTTTACTTTCAACATATGATCAATTGTATAAGAGACATTAACACACTTTAAATTAGAACAGTTTTCCCATTAAAAACTGTGTAAATATTATTTTTATAATTGGTGTATTACTGTTTTAACTCCAGTAAGAACAGTAGTCCACCTAACAATTATTGTTGTGTGCTTATTAAATATGTGCAACTCTGCTCCAAGTGAATTCATGATTTACACTAATGTACTTTTGGTTGTTGTAAACAATTGGTATTTATAAAATAAACAGTTAGATTATTTATGAACACTTTATTAAATATGTGGTTCACAAAAACACATAATACAGTAATATTTTATTTTTTAATCATGCCAAATGTTCTTCTGCCCATTTGTTAGAAGTGCATTTTATATACTTAATAACAGGTTTGCAAAACATCTTATAAAAGTATTTCCACGATTGTTCTTTTGGTCTGATATGTCGCCACGCTTATGTATTGGTATGACAATACCGGCGGCCCAGCTGCAGGGAAAACGCTTTTCATCAAGTATGTATTTAAATATTTTTTTTACGGCTGGGTTATACCATGTATTGTTTCTGTAAAGTATTCATATAACGTATTGTTCTAAGCATTCGCTTAATTGTTTTTCAACCGTTGTGTTGCTTTAATTGTTTCTTCTATCAATATAAGATTATCTTGTTCGGGGAACGAAGGTTCTGTATTTTGCCTTCCTTCAAATTCATGTAAGATAGTTTCTGCATCAAACTTATTATCCCCACGCTTTTTGAAAAGCGTGGGGATATTGTGGTTATCTCCGCCGTCCGTCCGTCTGTCTGTCCGTCCGTCCGTTCGTCCTGGCCACTATCTCCTCCTACACAATAAGCACTAGAACCTTGAAACTTACACACATGGTAGCTATGAGCATATGTGCGACCCTGATCTGACCCCTGGGTCAAAAGTTATTATCCCACGCTTTTTGAAAAGCGTGGGGATATTGTGGTTATCTCCGCCGTCCGTCCGTCTGTCNGTTATGGGGGTTGGGGTGGGGCCGGGTCAGAGATTTTCACTCATTTTTTAATGTTATTTTACATTAACTTCTTCATTTCTACACCGATTTACTTCAAATTGATACTGAACATCTCTTATGACAATACGGTCAATCTCAACTTTGCATGGCCCCATTACCAACCCTGGGGCGCCCCGCCCACATAAACCACGCCCACCCAAAAATGGCCATAAGTGATCTTGTCCGGGCCATAACTATGTCGTTGATTGTGGGATTTTAAAATCATTTGGCACATTTGTTCCCCAACATTGGACGGTGTGTCACGCGAAATACTTACGTCGATATCTCCAAGGTCAAGGTCACACTTGGAGTTCAAAAGTCAAATATGGTCATACATGAGCTTGTCCGGGTCATAACAATGTCATTCATTGTCATATATTTATGCCCCCGGGTGGCATATAGTATTTGAACGGTCTGTCCGTCCGTCTGTCTCTCTATCCGTCCGTCCGAAAACTTTAACATTGGCCATAACTTTTGCAATATTGAAGATATTCGATATTTGATTTTGGCATGCATGTGCATCTCATGGAGCTGCACATTTTGAGTGGTGCAAGGTCAAGGTCATTCTTCAAGGTCAAATGTCAAATATATGGCGTCTGTCCGTCAGTCCGAAAACTTTAACATCGGCCATAACATTTTCAATAATGAAGATAGCAACTTGATATTTGGCATGCATGTGTATCTCATGGAGCTGCACATTTTGAAAGGTGAAAGGTCAAGGTCATCCTTCAGGTTAAAAGCCAGAAAATGGCATCTGTCCGTCTGTCTGAAAACTTAAACATTCGCCATAACTTTGTCATGCCCCCGAAGGGTAGCATATAGTTGTTTAACTGTCCGTCAGTCCGTCTGTCTCTCTGTTCGTCAGTCTGAAGACTTACATTGCCAATAACTTTTGCAATTTTGAAGATAGCAACTTGAAATTTGGCATAGGGGGGAATTCCCTCTCATATTATTCGTTTGCTTGCTTTGATCGTGGTTGTATTTTAATTTCGTTTTCCTACACGAATACTTGGACTCCCTTTTCATAGCAATCATTTGTTCTCGTTTACGTTAATTTTTATTTAGATTGTACTCGTATAAAACTCTTATAAAAAGAGATTGTTTCTTTTTACACTGATCGTTAAAACCCTTTCGTTCTTTTTTATTAGAATCTATATATCCACTATTTTCAGGTTTTATAATATACTCAGAATATCCCACCCCCTTTGAATTTTAATAGGTTTAGAATTCTCAAACTAGAATATCGAGTCAGGGTTTGAATCAATTTGCGATAAACTCGTTTGTTAAAATCTTAACTATCCTTGAAATCGGTACTCGCAGTTTATAAATATTCCACTAAGTTTTCACCATTATGTGTAAAGCACGTTATCTTACCTAAATTATTATCTTTATGTAACCGTCCATTCACGATACGAATATTGGTAGCTTGGCAAATATCTAATAGGAAGTGTCCAAATCGCTGTGTTATCGGGTTTCAAGTTGAGCGACGGATTATTAATTTCGATGTTACCTATTTATGTCCCGTTCGCGAGTTTGTGTCACCACTTAAATGTACCTTTCATTTGGTTCGATACAAATTTATATCACAATCAATAGATTGAAAAATATGAAATTAAACAAATAATGAGGAGGGGAATTTTCAGGTGCAATATATACAACATAAAGATATACATCAGATTCAATATAATAGAACAAACTTATCTTATTAAGCCAAACAATATAATTACTGTCATAGTTTACTTTACGAAAATAGTCTTTAATATAAATCACTAGATCACCACTCGAGCGCTTCGCTCTTTGTTGACGTATACAGATACATTTTCGACCGCCATGTGGACGCATGCGCACGTGATACACATTATATAAAAATATACAAAATTATATCGGCAAAATGGCTTGCTGATGTATGGCACTAATCAGTTTTGACAACGTTATGCTATGAACGCTTTCTCCGCGTTCTTTTCACTGTATAAAAACGCGTACGATCGGACAAAACAAAGAAGGAAAACGTACACGAAAATAAATTAACAAGCCAGTGAAATAATCGAGGAAATTAGAAGATCACACTTGTTTTACTACCAGTTATGTTTTTTAATACGATTTGTTTGCATAATAACAAAAAATGTTTATTTATACCAGGGATGTGAAGCCATTTAGGGGCAAACAATTAGTGAGCAATTTCAATTACTGCCACACCGACTCGGCGACCGATGATAATCGAAGCTTCGTAACATGAAGTAATTCAAACCTAATAACACATCTGGACTTTTAGAATGTGTCTTATGCCCATATTTTGCTGTTAGGATCTTTAGCGAAGATGTTAATGTTAATGTTTTGTAAAGTATAAAATAATTTACCACGTTTGATGTTGTTAACTTACTGTTAAGTAATCGTTATGACATTGATTGGAATGAAATGGTTCAGGCATATTTTGTAATTAATTTACATCACTAGGATTACATACACAAACAAAGTTATCATATACAATTGCATGCCTTTTTCTGCCTATCTCACGGGTCCGATAATCGGACCCATTCCCAATGCCAAATATGCATATTTTTTCCCAATTCGAAAAAAAAATCCCAATTTAAAAAAAAAAATCAGAAAGAAGTGTCTAATGACTTATGATTATTAGACTCTATATCTCAATTTTATTTTTTAAACAACCTACACAATATATAACCATAATTTATATGATTTTTATCTAAAATGGCTGGAAAACCCTCTGCCCAAATAATGCTTTTGTCGATGAAAATTCTTCCCAATTTGGAAGATTTCGAGAAATCCCAATTTTGCTAGGTACTTTTTCCCAAAATAGACAGAAAAAGGCCTGAATTATACTTGCATCAGGAAAACAATGAGTGCCTTCGAGTCTTAAAGCATAATTTTCAACTGTACTATGTAGTAACATTTTGACCGTACCTATGTTTAAAATCACATAAAAAGTACGCATCAACAAAATTCTAACAATATTATGTTCGTATTATTTAATTATAATGTTTTTGTTCTCCTCTGTTCATACCAATATATTTTTTTATTTCTTTTTAAAGGATTGCACTGAACAAAATTTAAGTATTATGTAATTTAAATATGAACATTTGATTACTTATTAAGTTTTTTTGTATAACATAAGACAAAAAAATAGAAACAAAACAAGCACATTGAACAACATATAAATAGACATCGATAGCCGTCTGCTTTTTCCCTTTTGTGTCCATATTCTAATTAAGGCAACAAAAGTTCAACATAATATATATATTTGATTATGTATTATGTATTTAACGTAAAAGCTAAACATATCATATGAAAACTACTTACAATACCATATAAACTGGCCGCGATCGCCGTCTGAGCTTTCCTTCTTCATTTTCCAACGTCATATTGTTTTCGTTTTCTCGTCTGCGTTATAGTGAAACCCATTTCTCCGTTTACATATTTAGATTCATTTAAACAATCAATTGCTAGCTAGATCAGCTGTACATGTAAATAGTTTACTTTACGATCAGATCTTACTGTGTTACTGTCCACTCGTTTTTTTACTATCAAGTTGTTTTCCTTTCGTTTAAAATTCTCCCGAGATGTTGATGTGTTTGGGTGTGATTTTTTCCATATACTATATTGCCAAAGGCGATACGAATTATGGGTGGTCGTAACTTTGTCTGTATATTAGGCCTAATTTCACCAAAGTCAACCATAAATTAAGCACAGGTGGTTAGCGTGTGGCTATGATATTTATTAGTTAAAACATCATTTTGAATGAAACATAATCATATTATAACGAACAATCAACTTCTCTGAAAACAAAATTTCACTATTAAATATATGTATAACAAGGTATCCAACTCAAAATGACCCGAAAATAGGGTGCATCGCTTTGAACTCGGTTTTTTTGTTTCAAGACCATAGACGTCGGGATAAAAAAAAAGTTATTGAAGGAAAACCGTCCACAAATCTGTTGTTCTTTCGTGACGTTCGAGAAATTGGATGTACAAANTGATACTGAACTTCTCTTATGACAATACGGTCAATCTCAACTACGCATGGTCCCATTACCAACCCTGGGGCGCCCTGCCAACATAGGTCACGCCCACCCAAAATTGCCTTTAACTATAACATCTTCATTTCTACACCAATTCACTTCTAATTGATACTGAACTTCTCTTAGGACAATACGGTCAATCTCAACTATGCATGGCCCCATTACCAGCCCTGGGGCACACCTACTGACCTAGGTCAAACATTCAGCGTGGGGATACGCGTCGGCCTCTGCCGCGCCATTTCTAGTTTTAATTTACGCCACTATCATCCGCTAATCTACTGAAATAATCATGAAATTCGTTCAACGGTATCGTATCCGAGTTTTATGTTGTAGATTAATGTTTGATTTTTTTTTTCTAAATTCATGGGTGAAGGGAGGGTGGAATTCCCTCTCATATTATTCGTTTGCTTGCTTTGATCGTGGTTGTATTTTAATTTCGTTTTCCTACACGTATACTTGGAATCCCTTTTCATAGCAATCATTTGTTCTCATTTACGTTAATTTTTATTCAGATTGTTCTCGTATAAAACTCTTATAAAAAAAGATTGTTTCTTTTTAAACTGATCGTTAAAACCATTTCGCTCATTTTTATCAGAATCTATATATCCACTATTTTCAGGTTTTATAATATACTCAGAATATCCCCCCCCCCCCTTTGAATTTTAATAGGTTTAGAATTTTCAAACTACAAAAGCAGGGTCAGGGTTTGAATCAATTTGCGATAAAAGTGTTTAATCAAGATTATGTACATCGCATGAAACATTCCGTACAAAGTAACACTTGTTCTCATGTTTCCATTTAAAATAAACAATATAATTACTATTACTTGTTGAAACGCGCATGATTAAAGAATTCCGTGAAATTACTACTGTTAAAATCTAAACTATCCTTGAAATCGGTACTCGAAGTTTATAAATAATCCACTAAGCTATCACCATTATGTGTATAGCACGTTATCTTACCTCAATTATTATCTTTATGTAACCGTCCATTCACGATACAAATATTGGTAGCTTGGCAAATATCGAACAGGAAGTCTCCAAATCGCTTCGTAACCGGGTTTCAAGTTGAGCGAGGAATTAGGATTTCAATACCTGATTCAATATCAAAGTCCGTATACTTATCATTTTCGATGTAACCTGCTTGATTTTCCGCTCGCGAGATTGTGTCAACACTTAGATTTAACTTTCCTTTGGTTCGATAAAAATTTATATCACAATCAATAGATTGAAAAATATGATAAGTATACACAAATGAAGCAGGGGAATTTTCAGGTGCAATATATAAAACATAACGATATACATCAGATTCAATATATAGAACAAACTTATCGAATTAAGCCAAATATTACAATTAATGTCATAGTTTACTTTACGAAAATAGTCTTTAATATAAATCACAATACCACCACTCGAGCGCTTCGCACTTTGGTGTCGTATAAAGATACATTTTCGACCGCCATGTGGACGCATGCGCATGTTATGCACATTGTATACAAAATATACAAAATTATATCGGCAAAATGGCTTGCTGATGTATGGCACTAATCAGTTTGACAACGTTATTCTATAAACGCTTTCTCCGCGTTCTTTTCACTGTATAAAAACGCGTACGATCTGACAAAACAAAAAAGGAAAACGTACACGAAAAAAAATTAACAAGCCCGTGAAATAATCGAGGAAATTAGAAGATCACACTAGTTTGACTACAAGTGTGTGTTTGTTAAATACGGTTTATTTGCATTATAACAAAAAAAGTGTTCATTTATCCCGGAAATGTGAAGCCGTTTAGGGACAAGCAATAAGTGAGCAATTTCAATTACTGCAACACCAATTTGTCGACCGATTATAATCGAAGCTTCATAAAATGAAATAATGCAAACCTAATAACATACATTTAGGCTTTTAGAACGTGTCTTAGGCTCATATTTTGTGTTAAGGTTCTATAGCGGAGATGCTAATTTTTAAGAAGACTAAAATAATTACCACGGTTGATGTGGTTTAGTAATCGTTGTGAAATTGATTGTATTTAAATGGTTGAGATATAACGTAATGTTCGAGGTCAACATTCAATTTTGTAGAAGAAACTTACTATTTGTTTTGTTATTAATTTACATCACTAAGCATACATACACACGCAATCTTAAACAATTATACTTGCATCAGGAAAAGAATGAGTGCCTTTGAGTCTTACAACATAATTCTCAACCGTACTCTGTTGTAATAGTTTGACCGTACCTATGTTTAAAATTACATAAAGAGTACGCACCAACATAAAATTTACAATATTATGTTCTTTGACGTTATATTCAATTAACATGTTTCTGTTCTCCTTTGTTCATACCAATATATTTGTGTATTTCTTTGTATAATTGCACTGAACACAATTTAAGTAATATGTTATTTAAATATGAACATTTGATTACTTATTGATTTTGTATGTCTAACATACGTACGACACTAAGAGAAAAACAAAACAAGCACATTGATCAAAATATAAATATACACCAATAGCCGTCTGCTTTTCTCTTTTTTGTCCATATTCTAATAAACACAACAAAAGTTCAACATTATATTGATATTTGATTATTTATTATATATTCAACGTTAAAGCAACATATCATATGAAAACTACTTACAATACCATATTAACTGACCGCGATCGCCGTCTGAGCTTTCCGTCTTCGCTTTCCAACGTCACATTGTTTTTTGTTTTCTTGTCTGCGTTATAGTGATATCCATCTCCGTTTACATATTTAGATTCATTTAAACATTCAATTGCTAGCTAGATCAGTTGTACATGTACAACGTTTAGTTTACGATCAAATCTTACTGTATGACTGTTCTTTTTTTACTATCAAGTTGTGTTCCTTTCGTTTAAAATAACGCCCGAGATGTCGCTTAATTCGGGTGAGAATTTCTTCCATATAAAAGAATGCCATACGCGAGACAAATTATGGGTGGTCGTAACTTTGTTTTTATCTTAGGCCTAATTTCACCAAAGTCAACCATAAATTAGGCACAGGTGGTTAGCGTGTGGCTATGGTATTTATTAGTAAAAAGTTAAAAACATAATTTTGAATGAAACATAATCAAATTATAAAGAAAAATCAACTTTTCTGAAAACAAAATTTTACTATAAAATATATGAATAACAAGGTATCCAAATCAAAATGACCCGAACATAGGGTGCATCGCTTTGAACTCGGTTTTTTGTTTCAAGATCGTAGACGTCGGGATAAAATGTTATTGAAGGAAAACCGTCCATAAAGCTGTTGTTCTAACGTGACGTACGAGAAATTGGATATACAAATATCATTATTTATCATTAAAACATGACCTACGCTCCAGGAGTGAAATAAGGTAATGCTCATTTTGTTTATTGCACGGGTGTTATTACACTAGTTATATAACTGTGAAATGACGTAATTTTTTATGACGAAATGACGTCATTATTCCAGCAAATTTCTTCAGTTTAACTCTTTTACAATGTTAAAAAACGGTGAAAAGACCATAAAATAAAACGAAAATTTGTTGGTCATTTTATAAATAGAATCTTTGATTCGTGGTCATTTTGTATTGAATTTATTAAACTCGTCATCTTGTTTTATAAATTCAAATCGAAACGACCACTCATGCAAGATCCTATATGTATTGATGATTTATTATTAGTTATAAGTTATTACCATTGTATTCATCCCCAGTACTGTACCAGCAATCATAAGCAGTCAAGCACAGACCGGTTGTCGAAGTGGTATCTTTAAAACCATTTCTAACATTTCAAGAACGTGGCCAGCTTTCATGAGCAGTCTTCCGAAGACCCGGTGTCCATGTGTTAACATACAAACGATTACGTTCATTCCTAAACATTTCTAACAAAACAAAATCATTTAAAGATATGTATTTATTCACACTGTCAAACACTGGCAAAAAGGTAAGAGAAATTAGGCAAAAACATGAATTTTGGACACCAATGCAAATATTGTTCCATTACATTTACGTAACTTCTTAGCTGAGAATATTATATGTACAAATATAACCATTTCATATATGATATCCTTTCTTGAGATTAAAGGGTTAGAGCAGAATTATTTTGAAAATAACGTCTTTTATTGCCAGCGTGTTTTCCAGACATTGTCCTTACAACACACAATATCTTGTGTGGACAAAACTTAACTTATAATTATAGAAAGTTAGCTTTTACTGGTTTTGTTGTGACCGTTAGGTCATGCGATTAGTATTTTGTGAGTAGAAACAAATATGTGTATTATAAGTAAAGAATTAATACGTGTACCATAAGTTTATTTATTACTTTTTCAATGAGTGTTTGTGGATAAATGAAGTACTGCTATATTTGGCTAAGTAGGGACACGAAGTAATGGTGTACATACGAAATCCTTGTCTGTGAGTTTTAAAAGTTTGTGCATTTTTAGCTCGGACTATTCATCAAAATGTTTGAGTCTATATTTACAAGCTTTAGCACCTCGGGCATGATGTGGACAAGCTTTGCAGAGGATCAATATACGATGTATATTACAAAACTATGAAACCATAACACCACATCGATTCAGAATAGTAAAAACAAAGCCATAACTTGTTACTCAAACGTTATGGTTGTTATGTAAAATGCCATAGTTTAGGAGACAATGAACACTTTAATCGAATTGAGGTTATCACTGAGGAGTTGAATAATCATAACATCAAATTTACGACATTTGGAAAAGAGAATGAACCAGCACATGACTTCATCATAGGATCAGGTTTTACTAACTTCTGTAGACTTCATTGTTTACCGTTTCTGAAAATCATTGAAGATTAATTACAGCCTGAATAAGCACAAGTTCTTTCAAAAGGTTGATAGTATGCACTTTGCGTTCCTTTAACTATTTATTTACATAAAAGCGGAAGAAGATGGTCGTATTGTCCCTTTCGGAGTAACGCAGGATCAAGATGAGCAAATTTGTATCCTCGCCCACCAACGTTGTGGTGCTGCGACGGGATTGTTATACTGTTGCTTTAACAATTTGAACGTTTTCATCCCCTGAAGACAGAACAACATAGCATCCCATTTTAGTCAGAGTTGTGCTGATCAGAGCAATCATGCCGCCATGTTTCTGTCACGAGACAAAAAGTCTTTCTTTTTTACATGAGCGTTCTGTTTGTTTGCTGAAACTCACAATATGATTCACGTTTCCGGTGCGTTTTGTCTTTGTTATAATCATCGTCTTCGTAGCCATCGAACCCCACTGTCGCTTGTCCGTAATGCCTTTTTCTGAATCTACATAAGACTCGGCTATTGCGTTTTATGAGTCGCCCTTCTCCATGGTTAACGATGCAGCAAAGTGCCACCAGCATGCATCTGTTTCATGAATACAGTTCATCACAGCCTCATATGATTTGTCTACAGCATACTCTCAAATTGCCCGAGCGATCTGAGGCTTATCTGCTGTACAAAGTATTTGCTTCGCTTCAAAGAAGGCAGCAGGATGGGAGCTCAGTTCATAAGACAATACGACTGAAACGGAAGGATCTCCAGATTTTGACACCACCAGAAAACGCTGGAACAGAAGAGCAGGATCAACAGCACAATCAGAAGCGATCTGAACATCCAAACTATTCCCACGAGATTTGGCTCTGTATTTTATCGTGAATTCATAAGCAAAGACCGACATTCCTATGATATCTCTTATGATCGTTTTCCCAACCGCCTCAATGGCATGAACATTCACATTTGACCCAGCCACTATTCCATTGACTATGTTTCTCAGAGTAGGGTCAGCTGTGTATGGTGAGCAGGTTGTAATCTGTGTCTGCATTTTCTCTAGATCAGAAGAATCCCCTTTGATGAACGCCTCCGTTTAGTATTTGTGTTGGGGACTTTAGTTCAGTAGTTTAGGTCAGGTCTGTGAAATCCTGCATCGCACTACTGTGCTCGGATGTTGCAGATAGGGTCGCAGGGGTTTGCATTTCCTCGGTCATTCCACTGCCGCGAGTTAGACCACATATGCTCTATAAAAACGTCATCAATAATTTCCTTAATAACAAGATCAAGTCCTAGCGCAGCCCAGCTCTGATGGCTCCTACAAACAACGTGAAAACCAATACCGAACTTTCGATAAACGTCCGGGTGCGTTTCCTCTAGGTTGCTTATTTGCTGCAGATATATGTAGTAATACGCAGATTGCAGGTAATGTACCTAGCTGCAGCAAAGATGGAGAGCAAATCGGGCACTGCCTTATGCATCAACCAACACCCAGTACGATATGCTTTAATCAACACCCTTGAATTGTTAATCATAAGCTGATAATTGAGCCATACTATGCTTGTCTTTAAGGTCTGGACAATTTCATGTTTCTTCTTCTCTTTAGCCCTTTCGAGTTTGATCAAAATCGCATAACATATCATCTGCTAGCGTCGTTTTGCCCATCAGAAGGGAAGAGCACAAATCCTTAGCATGATCCAGCAGTATCTGAATGTCTGGATCTTCCTTGGTCATTTCGGTTGAAAGCTGGCTTTGTATGCACTTTTCAACAAGAAGATGGTCCCGTGAAGCCCTCTGGACAGCATTTCGTGTCACAATGTGCACAATTGCATTTCTCAATAGACAGCCTCAAGTATGTTTTTGAGAGCGGTTTCTTCCATGAGGGATCCTTTGCCCCCCCCCCCCCCACCGCAAGTTCATACGTTTATGAAACATGCTAAATTCTGAACAACATTTTCAACTACTTTGTGGCGCTTAAATAATGATTTCGGCAGCCTTCCAATACACAGGTTGGTCAAACGTTACAATGGTGTGAAGGTTGTGGCAAACTAAGACTTATGTTGACAGAATGCACGCTTTGTCCCCATTGTACATATTAATCATAGGCAAGAATTTGACTGAAAACAGCCCAGGGTACTGGCTTTGCTGATGCAAGATGCGCATCATTCCCTGCCAATTCTTTGTTGCCTGAAGCTGAAAAATATCGATCATCTTGTCAAAATCCAGAAATCGCGGCAGGTCCAAACTATGGCGTTTCACATAACAAACATCACGTCAAAAGTTATGGACTTGAGGTCCTTCGTATTGTGTCATTGGACGCCTTAGGCTGCATATTTGAGGACTCATAACTAATTTAATTTACTAGACTCAATAAAGTTGAGGCTAATTTTGAGTTAGAGTTGCTATTTCCAACATGTCAGTTTTAACTGTTATATATTGTTTTGTTTTGTGGTCTCATGCAGTGTCATAAGTAGATCAAAACACTTATTCAGGAAAGAGCCATTTGGGGGAAAACACTATAATGTGTGCGTAAAATCTAAGCCGTCAAATTAAAAATCCTTTCGAAATCAGATAACGTATAAACCTTTACTAATTGAATGCAAGTATAATTGGTGGATAACATTGATGATCGTTGTTTTTCTCATTTGGAGTAGGTGATGTTTTCTGTAGTTAAGTGGGTAACAACTATTTGAAACACATTTTTTATTGACATTTTGGCTTGGCGGCAAAAGTCAGATCAGAGTTATTAGAATCATCTCCAGTCCGACACTTCTTTACTATCCTAACATCGGCAACTAATGGAGCGAAATTAAGATTTGATTTTAATGCAATTGTGATGATATTTTAATGACAAAATGCTCAAGTCTTGCATTTGCATTTACTGTTAATACGTCATGTAAATCACATTAAGACTAGTTTCTGTTTTATAGCTACACTGCGTTACACATGCAGTACAGTAGCATTTTATTAAGTAGGCATGCTTACATGCAAACAAAAAACATGTATACAACGCGAATGTAACGTAAGATAAACGGCATTCGGGCGGATAGTTAAAAAGTAAAGGACAACGCTGCAGAAAGAAGCAGTTCACACTTTGACAAAGATCAATATAGAGCACGTTTTGAAAATGCCCCTTCATTTCTTTTTATAAAACTTGCGGAAATTCCACTTCAAATAACAAAATCTCAATTTTCTAGCTGCCTCGTGTATTATGTCTTTGTTCATTACTAGTATCATACTGTATACAGAAAATATTGCTACTATGGTCGATGTTGTTGTATTTTGTAAACAGAAATCATTTTCAATATGATCTGACCTTTACACTGAAGTACAAGTTTCGTTAAGATTGTCATAAGGAGCTTTTTGAGAACCGGCCCCGGTGAGTTCAGGTCAAGCAATTGCATGCAATGGAAACGCCGTAGTCAGTTCAGGTCATGAAAAGGAATTGCCCAGATCATTTCATGTCATAAAATGTTATCGCCCCAGTCAGATTATGAAATGCAACGAAATCGACCCGGTCAGTTTATGTCATTCAATATGATTGCCCCGGTCAGTTCATGTCATACCATGGAATCGACAATATTAGTTCACGTCATGCAATTGGATAGCCCCCGCTCAGTTCATGGCATGCAGTCGAATCCACGGAGTATGAGTCGATGTGCCAGGTGTACCAATACGTATAAGAACGTTATAACATTTAAATAGGTTCCATATTAAGGGCTTTGACACTATGGATATGGCTAGCGCACAGTGCAGAACTATAGAGACACATGGCTCTCGATCATTGTTTCTTCTTCATGGCTAGCGTTTAGTGCAGAACCATAGAGACACATGGGTCTCGATCGTTGTTTCTTCTTCATAGCTAGCGTATAGTGCAGAGCTATAGAGACACATGGATCTCGATCGTTGTTTCTTCTTCATGGCTATCGTAAAGTGCAGAACCATAGAGACACATGGCTCTATATCGTTGTTTCTTCTTCATGGCTAGCGTACAGTGCAGAACTATAGAGACACATGGCTTTCGATCGTTGTTGCTTCTTCATGGCTAGCGTATAGTGCAGAAATATAGAGACATATGGCTCTCGATAGTTGTTTCTTCTTCATGGCTAGCGTATAGTGCAGAAATATAGAGACACGTGGCTCGCGATCGTTGTTTCTTCTTCATGGCTAGCGTATAGTGCAGAACCATAGATACACATGGCTCTCGATCGTTGTTTCTTCTTCATGGCTAGCGTATAGTGCAGAAATATAGAGACACATGGCTCTCGATAGTTGTTTCTTCTTCATGGCTAGCGTATAGTGCAGAACTATAGAGCCACATGGCTCTCGATCGTTGTTGCTTCTACATGTACATGGCTAGCGTATAGTGCAGAACTATAGAGACACATGGCTCTCGATCGTTGTTTCTTCTTCTTACTAGCGTATAGTGCAGAACTATAAAGACACAGTAATGAATACTGAATACTTCCTTAGTTAGTGTTGTTCCCTTAACGCTTCCTTAGGTGCTAGGTTAGGAATCCGTTCATTGAAAGAACGAACAAACACATGTTTATTCATAACCCGGCAAAAAACAAATCACAGACATATACAGCGATAATTATTTAGGAACAAGATGTTTCTAGTTCATTATTGTATTTATAAAACTGAAGCTTAAACTAAACCGACCAATTAGATAACGAAGGACTATATTGTTATCACACAAGTGCGATCACCGGTTTATGATTGAAATGATATGTAAAATGTAAGGATGCTAACACGCCAATTCGGGCTCAATGGCATGATAGTGACCAGCCAAGCATTTCAAAAATGTTCATGGCTAAAGTCATACTTTACTATATACAAGTAAGGTGTGTTAACATGATCAATATATAATTGCTTTAAAAACCTGAGTGGGCTTGTATAATTCGTATACAGATAGGTAAATATTTATTCAGAAGATCAAAATGCAGGTACTTCCATAATTGTAAGAGTTAAAATAAAGTGCTATTTTTTTCTAATAACATGACCGACCCTTATTTTTTGTGCCGACCCAACTATTGTTTTATCTTTCCAGGTGGAGTTGTTTTTGCTAAATTCACATACAGTTTTTAAGTTGCGATTATTTTTTATACATTCGATCATATGCGCTAAATTAACTTTAAATTAACTAAACTTACCTTAAAAGAGAATGTACAAAAAAAGATTTGGAAGATGTCTGCATGTCATGGCATATTGTTATTAACTTGGGAATCGTTCAAAAAGTTAACGACAAACACAAGTTATGTCGACCTCCTACTCTACTTTTCGTGATGTTAGTGGCTTTTTGAACTTAAAGAAAATGCAAAAGCGGTTTAAAAATGATTTTATCTATAGGTTTTCATAATTATGATTTGATTTTCGCATTTATGTATTTAATGAACATTAGTGGATTGACACCGACTACCTAGGTATCAATTAGTTAGATTAAAGACGGTTATCATAGATGACTACACCAACTGGTTGGAGTGGACAACTCTTATATTGGATTGTCAGTGGGGGAGTGTCACCTAAATATCGATTTATAACATTAAAGACGGTTATCATAGATGACGATACCAACTGGTGGAAGTGGACAACTGTGATATTGGAATGTCGTCTACTGAGAATCAGTAGGAGTATCGAATTGTTCGAAATGATTTAAGTTAATTTAAGCTTTATATTTTGTGAAGGAGTGTGTTCATGAGAGAACGACAAATAAACCCGTCAAACGCAAAAAAAAATGGCGAAAATACAATTATGACATGTTTAATTGTTTTGCAGTTCTGATATGTTTTCCTGATGGCGACCGCAAAAGCCGCTAATACACTAGAACGATATGGTAGATATACAGATAAGCGCCCGATATTTACCGAATATAAGTTAAAAGATAATTTTTACATCTATCAAATATCATTTATGTAAATCTGTTAAGAGGATTTTACAAACAATGCCTTGTATATTAATAAATATAAAAGCTATACAATTGAATATCAAATTGTAACCGTTGTCACATTAGCAATTTAAAAGACATGAGTTAAGTTTTCAAAAGGAAGTCAATACTTAATACAGACCAGCGAAATATCACGTATTTAAAGAAAATATGTTAGTAGAAGTATGGGTTGATAATATCTTTCATCTATATTTGTATATCGCAACATACTTTTGGCCGGTGACTGGGGGAGGGGCGAGGCATTACTATTGTATTGCCGATGGTGCGTGTAAGAGTTCTGAACAGACCCTGTTTCGAGAACATCATGGGTACAGTTGATGGAAATTTATTAAATTGAATTTTCTTCATATTCGTATGTTGCATTTAAATGAAAACAGAAGTTACGCCCGTTTATATATATTGTTTTCTTAAATATTAACATTCCGTAATATCCAAAGAATGGATTATTCAACCATTCGCTATTTGCACCTTAAAAATGTTTGCATTTTGATCAGTCCGCGGTTCAAGTATACTGAAAGAGACTCTTAATGCATTTCATTATCAAGTAATGTCAATTCAAACAATCCTTAATTACCAACCGGAGACTCTTATAAACATACAAAGGTCCTTCAATTCACTGACTAGAGATAGGTTGGTTGTTCTTTTTAATCTCCAATACCTACGTTGATGTACAAAGGCTCTTACAATTGTTGTTATATACTTGTCGATTACATTCAGACGTGATAGCGAGGGAGTTAATAAAAGCGAACATTGTAACATTGTTGATTGCATTTTATCTGACAAGATACTGACTGTCTCACAAACAGAATATGTACTTCAGAAGTGTGTTACCAATTAAACCCGACAGAAATCATGAATACACAGTCCAGTCAACTGATACGGAATATAAAACAGCTTGCGTCAGGCCATGCAACTTGGACCATAATTTAAAACAACACAATTTAAAAAAAAAACAATGCCTGTTGATATTTTTGCTTTCTGAACGTTTTGTCTTTAAACATAACGATAATTATTAGTTTCGTTTTCACATTTTTTAAAGCACACGCTATCCTTTTACATGATGAGAACAGTTTCACTTTCGTTTTACTTTATAAGAAAACCGCCAAATACTGCAAGTATGGATTAAAATATGTCTGGTTTGAAATCAATGTTTTATATAAAACAAGATAAGAAGATTATATAAGAAGTTAGCCGGTCATATATTAATGATAATACCGATACTGATAGGTTGTGAGAACAATATACTTAGCTGGGATACCAGGGTTTATATCGCATGACTTGTTGGGAAACCAAGCATGAGTCACTTCTATTTTTATCATCTGGTTTAACCACATGGATTCTATTTTCGTCCGACTATCCCTTTTTACTATCCCAATTTTTCAAAACGTGACGTGACAGCCACTCTAAATCCAACAGTACCCATTTGAATATTTAGAGTTCACTTTATATTTGTACACGTTGGAAGGATGACGTTCTACATGTTTTAAAAAGGGATACCAAAGACTATTCCATCAGGTAAGTTCTTCAATTAATTGTTTAACTTTTTAGGAATGGTATCCTTTACAATTACAACAAACAAGTTATGTATAGAATACAAATTACACATCATCAGTTAAATGTAATTCGCATAATCGATTCAATTATAATAAACAGTCACGCTATTAATTGTGTCTAAAACCCATTCAAAATGTCAAGTATGCTATGTATTAAATTAAAATTACGTGTATTTAGATTCTCCGTATATTTGATTTGTCTGTTGGATAACTCCGGTGAGACTTGTCTATAAAAAGTATGCAATATTTAAATGTTAACAATTAATTTAGAATTGAGTGGTTCACTTTTTGTTTATGCTCTGTTGATCTAAGAACTATTTAAAAGCAAATTAATTAATATAATAATTGCTTTGCATGAGCAGTTCCAATGTGATGACTCATGGTTACGTTAAGTGTTGTGGTGTCTAAACATTCCTATTTTGCTCATTTACCTTAAGCAAACGATTAGCGGTTGCTCACACGAATAATGGCGATGTTGGACGAATGATTATACTTTATTTTCCTTTATGTACATAATAAATGTTACGAAAGCTTGTTCGCATAGAAAATGATATCACACGACAAACACTATCACGAATGAATATTTTCACATTATTGGAAGACAATTTACATATTTAAAGCCAAACAAATTCTTTGGCAGAGTAAATTTAAGTATAAATAATAAACCTATTTTATCTATGCCAATTAGAATACACATGGTGGTTACGAGGTAGAAATCCGTCTTTTTTGCGCTTTAAAACTTAAAAATAATCGCGTTTGTCGAAATGTACGTATACATATAGAAATCCTACTTTCGGTTTAAAAAGCGGTACCGTTTGAAAAATAATAAATGATTTGCTAACTAGGCAATAGATTTAATTTTATCTATGCCAATTAGAATATATCTGGTTGTTACAATGTAGAAATCCGTCTTTTTTGCGCTTTAAAACTTAAAAATAATCACGTTTGTCGAAATGGACGTATACGTATAGAAATCTATCCTACTTTCGGTTTTAAAATCGATACCGGTTGAAAAAATAATAAATTACTTGCTAACTAGGCTATAAATTTGATGATAATTTTGCACACTTTCAAATTGCATATATATGTATTGATTAACATGTATTTCATTTCAAGGTCAGAGGCTTTAAACTTTGCATGATGAATGCTGGTTTCAAGTTATATTTTTTTTATTTCCATGATAAAATAGAATTTAATTTCTCAATTCTGGGTAGAGTATTTGGATTCCCGATGTTTATGTCATTTACGTATTGTCCACATTGAGCATTGTGACAAAAATACATAAAATGTATATAAACGTAAAAAATTCATACAATAATAAATTGGTCTCACAATCACACTCTTAAGGGAATAATTATATACGAATGATTAAACTTTAGAGACATCACTAGGACAGGAATTCTCTAACATTATGAGCGGCAAGTACTTGTTCAGTAAAACAATATGGACTCACTGCAGCAATATGATTTAAAAAAAGCTGGGGACACCGCCTTAAAACGTTCAATACTAGCTTAGATTTATGGAGTTATGGGCATACCGTGTCTTACGCTCATTTCCAACTTAAACAAAGAACATACACTTCCAAACTTATTTTTTAATCGCGTCAGCAGTGCAGCACGATAAACTAAAATATTAGTTAATGAGAAAATAGATTTATTTTGTTAACAAAAAAAAAACGTTTGATGCATAAGTTTTTTGTTGCTCGTTTCCATTAACCCGACCGACACTAGGCTAGTAGCTTTTGGTGCCGACCCTAAACGTTTCAGGTTTGTATACCAGGTTGAATTTGCTCTCTTTTAAGTATATTTAATTATTATATTCACATAATAAACGGGGAAAACAATGCCGAAATACCAATCCTATTATTGGAGATGTAAGTAAAAAAAACATTGAATGGGCTTTTTTTATTTCAGATTTATAAAATGGGTCGTGGGTTTCAAAGACGTAGAGGTCGCGGTTTCTCCAAAAGAGGTCAAGGAAGAAACCAAGCAAAGGATCTAAGAGGTAACATATTTAAAATATATGATGGGTTTCATAGAGTAAGAATTCGAGGTATTTCCAAAAGAAGTCGAGGAAAAAACGAAGCGACGTATGCACGTAGAAAAACCAATACGTCGTACAGGAATGAACGAATCAAACAACAAGACCGAACTTTAAATTGTTACACGGATCTTGACATGCCTGACGATGATCAGAACAACACTTTGGAAGAGATACGGATAAGTAGTCCTAAGTAAACGTATGAAGTAGAGTTGGAAAGAAGAACTGAAGAACAACGAAATGAACGCGCAAGAGATTCTGTGAACGATGATCAGGAGAAAGGTTTGGAGAGCATACGGATAGACACACCGAACCAAACGCACGACAGACAGTCGCAAAGACGTCCTGAGTCAGATAGAGATACCTACAGCAGAGAGCTACAAGCTGTGAATGATTTTCGAGGAGATCTGAGACGTTACATACGTCAAAGGGATTGCATGGAGTTTCAAGATAATGAAGACAAACCATTTGGATCTCGCCATGGCACTGATGAGTGTAAAACCGATGAGGTCCAATTCTATGAAACGGATCGGTCAATTGAACGACAAGGAAGACACGGAAAAAGACCAAATAGCCGCTTTGACATAAGATCAAACGATCTATATTTTGTTCAAAATTATTTGGCTAGAGAGGGAATCGATAGAAATGTTGAGGAATTTAATTTACCAATGGTTGGAATCGACAATGTACGCGATACTGATAATAATCCGTTGAATGACAGAATATCAGAAAGGAGTACTCTTGATGAACGGAATAGTTTGCATGGAAGAAAAGATACTGATAGGTCAAAATCATCATATGAAAGTCGGCACAGTTTCAAAGAAAACACTGACATGCAACATCGTCATGATCGAGAGTTTTCATTAAAAACACATGCTTGAGACATCGAAAGCGATAGATTGTACAGAGAAGGAACAAAAAATGAAAGTCTACGAACTTTTTATCATGACCGGAAAACGTCTAATGTAAGAGATGAAACAAACAGCAGCATTTTTCACGAAAGAAGTTTTCCTAATTACAAGCATGAAGAAGTAAAACATGAAGCAGGTAATAGATTTTTTTAAAAAGGCAGTAAAAGAAGCAATTCTCACGGTTCAAATTATGACTATAGGGAAGGAAACAACGGACGAAATTATAATACTGAACGAGAATTTAAAAGAGCAAGGCATGAACATATAAGAGATGATGAACCTGAACATGATGACCTACTGCATGTAAGGGTTGTTGACGAATACATGTTCTTGTCAAGACGAAACGCCCTCGACCCTGTTAAAGATTATAGTTTGGGGGGACAATCAGGTCGAAAATATGCAGTAAAACATGAAAAATACAATTCAAATGGGGATTCTGAAAAATACGAAGCTAGAAATCATATTGTGGAAGATTCCCGAAAAGAACGGCGAGATGATTCTAGAGGTTTAGACAACTCTCCTGTTTCAAGTAGGTCCAGTAGATGTGATCAAGTACGTGATCCACACGATAAACGTAGGAACGAAAACGGGGATGAGAGAGGATTTATGTATCTTAGATACGACGGTCGTAATGATATACCAGATATTTATTTTAATACTTCGGATGGTTTACCGCGTGGTTACATGCATACTTTAGATAATGGTTATGGAGATGGGAATAGTAACTCATGCGACCAAAATAATCGTGACCTACATGTATATCGTAATGAAATAAGGGACAAGTTAAGGGTCGAAGAGCTCCAAAGAGGTCAGAATGGTAAAGCATGTTATCCATTAGACGAGCGTTTGCTTGTGAGTGATGTGCCAACAAAAACGCACGATGAAGAATCAGGAATGCACCCAGAACGACGCAAAATGGTTGATGTTAAAATAAACACAGAAGTTGATCGGAACAAATACACTCAGTCTGGTTTAATTGAGGAGACGTCATCGGGGAATTATTGCCCAGCGGAATTGTTACAGACACAAGGTGGAAGTCACGAATCACGAAAACGCAAACGAAATTTTGATTCCAAAATTGTAAAGAAAACTACCCGCAAACGGAAGTCACGTTCAGACAATCGGAAACGTGTAAGAACTAATAAACACGACACGAGATCGTCATCCCGTAATAATGACCAACGGTTTATAACGGAAGAGTGCATAGAGAAAGCGAATCGTAAAATGTTGGAATCCTTAGCAACCGAAATGGTTAAAACAGCGTTGAACCAACCGTCCTCAGTGGCGTCGTTTGAGTATCTTTGTAACAACACATATCACGGCCTTGAATTTGAAACCAAATATTGTTTGAAAACGTTCGTGCAAAAAATGTTTAAAGACACTGCTATCGACATTAAAGAAGATGGCATTGAAATACCGAAAATAAGCATCAAACTCTGTCAGACGTATACAAAAACCAGACGACACGATCATATGTGTAAAGATCTTCATATCTGCAAGTTCTTTATGATCGGACGATGCAATAACGGAAGTGGATGTCCTTTTTTGCATGATCTGCGTCATACTCGAAATAAATCAGCATTAAAAAGCGAGAACATTGAAAAACTCCCGGATAGCATCGTGCTTGAGCTATGCAGACACGTGGACAACCGCAATTGGACCACTCTTCCAATCGTCTGCAAATTTTATAACAATGAAGGTGCCTGCAAACACGGAGACAAATGTCAACATTTACACATTTGCAAGTTTTACATCAAGGGCGACTGCAAATTCGGTGAAGCATGCAAGAGAAACCATCAGTTTCAAAGTTCGCAGACGAGAAATGTATTACAAAACTTTGGTATTGAACAAATTCAAGAGGAAGAGATAAAGATTATCATGCAGTTGGCTGTCAACAGTAGACGAGAGTATGAGACAGAGAACGGCTGCAACAGTCCTACAGAGAGCTTTGTTGACACACACTGTAGATAGACGTAAACAAGTGTTTCACGTAATCAATACACAAATTCAATACAATAAATACACAAAACAAAACAAAATAACAACCACATACACACATGCACACGCGCACGCGCGCACTCAAACACTCACACAAAACGACTAAATAAGTAAATACAATAACGATATCACAAATTGTTAAATTGCAAATAGCAACACCAGAGTCTTAAACATTAGTTAAAGAATGCTACATTTGGAAGGTAATGTAGTTCCATTCGTACATTAACGGTAACATTTTGTAAGTATAAAAACAAAATAAGGAAAAATATAACCAATTTATACACGGTAAACATGCACAAGATGCACTGTGTTCGTAGGTTTTTGCGATTTTTATTTCTAACTTTTTATCTTTATTATGGAATGGTTGAGTCGAAGTTATTATAGTTATTAAGTACTATTAATACAAATGAAAACAGTAGCATAGATGAAATTGATGTTTTAGATGTGAATTAAAATTGTATTTATTTATTTATTCCGTTTTCATGTTTACTTTCATTTTAAATGATACTTTGACTTTTTTAATATTGCTCTTGTTAATTCTTTTTCATGTTCGCGATTTTATTAATGTTGTTCGTCATTCGTTTAACTACTTTTGTGTTGTATTCGCGTTAAAAATGTTGTTGTTATTCGTTAAACTACCAGTTATGTTTAATTAATGATAATGTTGTAATATAATGTTTTGATTTATCATATAAGAATGTTTACTTTTAAGTGATCATGACCTGAACAGACGAAATATATTCGTCTACTATTGTTGCTTGCGAAAGGTTTTAATTATGTGCGACACGCGTTTAAAAGAATACAAGAAAAGACATGCCTAAAGGTAGTGAAGGAAAAAACCAATTGACAATTCTATAATGCCGTTTTTTGTTAGAAATATTTGCCTGCGAGAGTGTGCATCAGATATATTGCATAATTTGGTACCCAACGATAAGATCTACACTGTAGATTGAGATTGAAGATTTATGTTGGTTGGGGAAGAAATTTCTGTTTCAAGGGTTGAAGGTATTGTCACGTTTGCGCGAAATTTAATATTGGAATGCTTTAAATCTTAACTGTTTAACGTTGATTCGCAAACCGGGCAGCAACTCTTTTGAAAATAATACAGGAGTACGTGATTGGGTTTTACATGTCAATCCCTTTAAAGTGAAAAAGAGTTACTTCAAAGTGTGTCGTGTGTCCGCACTTCGGTATCGACATGTGATCGAAGATGCAGTGAATCAGCTTCCACACCAATCTGAGAATGTTGCAGAGTCAGCTGTTGAGTTCACAGCCACATCCTCAATGACCCGGGACTGTCAAAACGATTCATATATTTTACACAATTTTACTTATAAGTTCTCAAATCGTAATTGTCGACATTTTCCAACATATGGGTATCATACTGTTGCAGTTTATTTTCTCCTAACTTTGAACGATTAAAGCATTTAAGGTTATTTTATGCTTGTACATTCAATATAAACTGAAAATATGTGTTGTTTAAACACATTGGATTTTTAGATCACCTTTCGATAATTCTGTCATTTTAGTTATTGAATTGGAGCAATCGGATACATATATATTCACTAGTTATTTTGAATATTGTTACATATTGTCAAGAAATATGTTAAAGGGACATTACTGTGGTATACTGAATACTAGATCACGTAGGAGTTGTCTCGTCTGTTAATCTTGTATTTATATGATTACTCTTCATAGTTGTTGTACACTTGTAGCTTGGGTATGAATGAATAAACATGTAGCCACATACGCCTTACGTAATATAAATTACACCGGCTAGACTACAATAAATATTATATTAATAATCGCCATAATTATATGAATACGTTTAACAAATAAATTTAATTAACATAAATCATGTTTTTATTGTACTTGCTGTTTAAGAATAACTTTACTATTGTTTCTAGAATAAACCATGATGATTTTTTGTAAGGTTCTGATAATACCGACGACGAGCAAGAACGACGACGACAACATCGATGATGATGATGCAATTGTCAATCCATTGACATTTATTCAAATAATTATTTTCATATGAAGTATAGCTGCTTTTTATAACAGTGCGAAAGGAATCTGGAAGTTAAGTATTCTATCAAAAATTGTAAAATGTAAAATTTAGTTGCAAATGCTGAAAATGTCAATTTAGCGATAACATGAACTTATATTGTATACATTTTCTCCGCAGTAAGTTCTCTTGAACGGTATACGTTCACGGTTTAAACTGAATCTGATGTTGAAATCAAAGCGAATACGAAAAGAGTTAAGAGTGTCCACGCCAATTCAACGGTTCTAACATTAGCAGTCTTGACTAAATGAGCCGCGTTTTGTGAAAACTGGGATTTATGCATGTTCGTAGAGTGTCGTCCTGCATTAGCCTGTGCAGTCCGCACAGTCTTATCAGGGACGACACTTTCCGCGTTTATGGCATTTAACGTTGAATGGAAGTCTCTTCTAAACGAAAATGCGTACTGCACAGGCTAATCAGTGACGCCAATTACCGCACATGCATTAAGTCCAGTTTTCCAGAACGATGCTTATATTGTGTATACATAAACCCACACATTTGTTCCAAGTTAATTTTTGTGTACAGTCGTAACGATTGCAAACCTTTGTTAAATAAGAAATCAAAGGAATGCAACATGATGCCATCATCCGACTGGAAGAATACCAATCAAAAGGTATGAATAGAAGAGTTCGATTATCCATTCCGCTTCCAATGTCCGTTAACAAGACATGCTGTACTCAGTATATATTCAATAAAAGCTTAAAAATGTATCCAATAGAGTGCTGTATGTGTTTTATTTGGTACTATTGAACGATATTTCGAAAAATAGTGCACTGAAACTGTGTCGTCACGTTCATCAATTAAAATACAGTATAAATAATCTACATTTTACAAGTACTATATTAAGGCACATATTCAAATGTATAGAGGACATTTTGAACAAGTATAACATTCACCTTCTCTATCCTAATAATTCAATAGTTGCACGACCAGTACTGTTTCGGAATATGTTTGACTAATATAAATTTACTTAAAAGGGCGACCACTCTCGCCATATATTCAAAGTTGTCAATTTCCAGTTTTTCACGTGCTATGTTAATTTATATATTATTAGGTAAGTGTCTTAGTGTACTTAATTTATCCCACGTGTAGTAGAAAGGTTTAAATGACGAGGCTTGTCATGTACACTTTATTTTTCCTATTTTAAATAATTAATGTTTGGTTTGAAAAATTAAAGGCCTTTAATTGTCATGCAAAATCCTACAACACTGATCATTCCTAACTTGGTATTATGGAATATGTTTGTAATGTTTTCGCCACTTTAAAAAATTCCTAACAATTTCATGCAACAGCCGTATAACGAGACAAAATATCGTTACAGTCATCAATTCAAAGAAATCAGAATACCCAATTTTACACACTAATAGAACATAAAGGTTTATTTAAATATACAATCTAGTATCGCCCAACCTTTTCAACAACGAACAACCAAAAACTAAAATGGCTGGCCTTTTTATGGTAAATTATCAAAAAGTGTAAATGCAGGGTTTATCTTCTATGATAGTGTTAGAATAAGTATATGAACAAATCTTCCGAAACGTAAAAAGTCGATTAACGATTGTTAAATGGCATAAAAATGAAAACTTCATATCATAAACTTTTGTATAATATTAAAGCTTGCATAAGATGTTAATGCACAAACGTCACAATCACAACATTTGTCAGCAGAACCAACCGTCTTCTTTCATTTGCAATTCAATACGGATTTACCCGCTTTATGTAATTGTAGAAACGAATGATGTGTTATAGATATTATGTGAGCATTGAAACCACCATGTGTGTTCCTTTGTAACACAAATAGCCTAGTTAAAAAAAAGTATTTTAAGGCCTTCGCTTAGTATCAAAATTCTGACTCAACTTTGATTTTTGTCTCATTGCTGAGATGAGGTTAATTATCATGCTCAACTTGGTCTTGATAAATGTTATGAGTCTAACTCAACTCTTAGTTAGAGCATGAATTTGTGAGTCTGCCTATAGTTGAGATTTGAAATGGTCCATAAGCTGACCGTCATTCTCAGCGCTCTGCTGAGTGGAAACTCAATACTTATCTTTTGAGTTGAGCTAAAAGGTTGAGATATTAACGAGACTGGGTCCTTAACAGCACATGTCCCTTCGTTTTTAGACGTAAGTGCCCCAGATCGAAACACGAACAAACGTATTTTAAGGTCTTAACAGCATAAGTATACGACTTATTCTGCGACTACATGTATTAACAGTTAAAACAAGTTGAATGTGACGGCAACGTGAGAAGCGTGTCGTACTACGTTTAAATTTGAAGAAATCATAACATGAATTTCGTTTTCAAATAATTCATTGATACGCTATCATTAATGTGATTAATATTTGATAAGCGCGAGTGCTGGTATGCGCTGAAGGCATTTAATTATTGATTTAAAATCGATAATGTCGGTGAATGCGTTTGTAAACATGAAATTGTTTCTGAGCCCCCGGTCTTCATTACTGAGCTATAGCTCTGTAAAACACGTGCTATCACAGGTCTTTATTACTGAGCTATAGCTCTGTAAAACATGTGCTATCAAAGGTCTTCATTACTGAGCTATAGCTCTGTAAAACACGAGCTATCACAGGTCTTCATTTCTGAGCTATAGCTCTGTAAAAAAAACGTGCTATCACAGGTCTTAATTACTGAGCTATATCTCTGTAAAACACGTGCTATCACAGGTCTTCATTACTGAGCTATAGCTCTGTAAAACACGAGCTATCACAGGTCTTCATTACTGAGCTATAGCCCTGTAAAACACGAGCTATCACAGGCAACGTTATGCGTAAATATTGTATTGAGTTTGACTAGATACACGTAATTAATACAATTGATGAAAAGTGAAAACAGAAAAATGAATCACGGAGCGATTTCATGTTCGTCGTTCTCAGTTACAACAAAAGTTTTGATTGTATTTCGATGAATAAACAAATAAAGAACACATGATTTATCATGGGTGTCCCGTTCTGGAAAAACTGGGCGTTATACATGTGCGTAAAAAGTCGTCCGAAATTAGCCTGTGCAGTCCACTATCTGGGACGACTCTTTTCGCACATGCATTAAGCCCAGTTTTCCGGAAACGAGACACATTTAAAAGGCATGATGACCAAATGATAAATACAAACCCATATCCGCGAAAACAAATTTCTAGTATCATCCAAACCTTTGAACAACAAACGACCAAGAACTAAAATGGTTGACACTTTATGATAAACTTTGAAAAAGTATACATGCAGGATCGATCGTCTATGACGTTGTTATCATATGTGTATGATTAAATATTACGAAACGTCAACATGTCGTGGGATAAACTTTTGCTAAATATCATAAACATGGAAAAGTCATGTCATCAAACTTTATATTATATTCTAGATTTTAAACTTTTTTAATCAACAAACGGTACAACCAAAACTTTTGTTGGCAACATCACCATTATTACAATTTGTAATGAAACAGGATACGGAATGCCCCGCTCCACGTCATTTGACTCAGAAACGAGTAGTGTGTAACAGATACCATGTGAACAAAGAACACATAAAATCAAGTTAAAACAATCGCATTTCAAGGCCTTAACAACACAGGTCCCTTCGTACGTTTATGTTAGTGCCAGAGATTGCAACACGACTCTCACTATTGGCATCGTCGTACAACTTGCACACCTTGTCCAAAGTCGAAAACGTAAATGTTGCGCAATGATCGAGTTTGAGGCACATATCCGCACATCTTGCACGGGACGATACGGTAGACGTTGCAAGGGGAACCATGGCGAGTCCCATAGCCATGTCACGTGATTCCAGAACGAAGTACCTTTTCAACTGCTCGCACGAAGTTGATTCTGGAATAATTATATTTGATACTTCATTTTATCAACAAAGGATAGTACAAACATATGGGTATCGAACACTCGTGTGACCTGGTTAGCAATAATATATTTGTTAAAAACACCACTTCACCGGTGCCAAGCGATATTGTACAGTCATTTAAAGGTTTTGATAAATGTTATAAAGAAGGTCAGTTTGCATGTTATCTTTAAAAAAGTATGTACATGTTTATGTACATCTTTAAGTATACATACGTTTTGCTAAAACTATGCTTGAAGCAGCTATAGTCAATGCAATCAAGAATATTTAGATTTTGTTTCATATCTTCCTTAATCTAAGGGTCCAATCTGCACATAGAGGTGTGTCAGCATTGTTTCAGTCGAATGGTCACGCCTGTGTGGACAAAACCTCACGATTGAATATTCGAATACTGTAATGATCAAATGTGCTATTCGATGCCATCCCTTATACACAGACAAAAGTGCGTGTTTTGGAGTGTGTGGTCTTTAGATTTAGTGAGCTTGTGTGTACTTTCATTAGTTATTTAGTGCATTAACGCATAATTGCGTTAGCTGGACAGTATATGTAAGAGAATGAGAGCTAATAGGAGTAAGCTAGCAAGTGATCCTATTAAGATAAAAATTATCTGTTTGAAAACAAAGCTTTCTTCAATAAATTTAAAATGTCACCAATAAATTAATATCATATAACAGATACGAAAAATACATACTATCAGGCTAGGTTCTTACCAGGTGCGAAAGGATACAGTGAAGGCCATCTATCCGGCTTGCACTCTGCTACAGCGTTCGCGATGTCACCATTCGCAATCTTATTGTCATACATGACGCAGCACATCGCTTGGCCCGAAAACGCTTTGCTGGAAGTCCCGTTCAACATGCCGCCGATGCGCAGTGTCCCTGGCAGACCAAGACGAGGATTGGAGCCACTTCCTGACAGCGTCGTGAGACCAAGATCAGCTTGGGATTTCATGAGCTTAAGCACTGATTTGATTTCGGCGTACGCGATACCGAGTGTTATCCATCCAGTTCCTCCTAAATCTGGCACTGAAGAGACAATTTGCCCAAGCGAATCTCCTGTATCACTCGCCACATCGACCTTGACGTGGGTGGCATTGCACCAAATTACAATGTCCCGGATTATCCTTCGGCTTACGATGGTGCCCTCATCTTGTTGATAGTTGAAAACGGTTCCGCCTGTGGTGCTGCATGCTTTAACAGTAAGAACAAATGCGAAATCTCCCATGGTGCTTTCAGAACCAGACATGACTCTTAAATCGACGTAGGAACGTGTGTTCCCAACAAACTTGATGCCTTGGTATTCCAGATCATAATTCCAGTCACCCAGTTCTGTTCTGCATCCGGCTTTTCCCCCTTCGGCCGTTTGTCTTACGATGTTAAAGGCAGGGTCAGCNTTTGTCTTACGGTGTCATAGGCAGGGTCAGCGAAATGAAGTGGCCATGTCATAATTGGTGATGAGTAGCCGGGTGAAAATACCCACAAAGTCACTGAAATAATAATGGCATAAGAATACTACTACTACTGCAAATAATAATACTTTTCATCAGCGTTTCAATAAACATATGTCTATCAAAACCACACAGTTACTGGGAAAAGAAGACGAAGAAGAAGAAGAAGAAGAAGAAAAAAAGAAGGATTAGGATAATAATAATAATAATAATAATAATAATAATAATAATAATAATAATAATTACTATTTATATATATATTTGTTCTTATTAAACAGATCATTTAAATAAATGCATACTTTACTTACTAAACAACGATAGGCAGCACATTGAAATCACCATGGTTCGCTCTCGTCGAAGATATCAGCACAGGTATTACTTCACATGTCAAACATAATTCCAATAATGAGGAATATGACACTAACGTCCAATTTATATTAAGAATAACATGTGATAATATGACGTCATCAACTGCCATTGGCAACACGCTAGCAACAGGCACCTTAAAGGAGTATCAATACCATTATGTNTAATAATTATAATAATAATAATAATAATAATACTAGTACAAATGTATGGCCACTCAGATCTGAACTCGCACAAGACAGCCACCATGACGTGACGTTGTCCAATATGTCAATCCATATGTACCGTCATCCAAGATGGAGCCCGGATCTGGCGTCATATACGATGGACAGTGGGGTGTGACACAAACCAAGTATGAATGGGACGTCAACCAAGACGTTCGACAATGATGCGACGTTATCCAAGATGCCACCTGTATGCGACCTCAATCCAATTGGCTGACAGGGTGTTACGTCATCAAATAATTTTATTTGAGTCCATATTCAACTACCTATTTCATAGCCAGACTTTACACTCTATTTTTTATCATTTAAGCTTTATAATATTAGACATATTGGTAACATTGTCTAATTCAATTAAATTACAATTCTTGTATCTCGAATTATTTTGTTACTGAACAAACAGTTTTGTTCAAATAATCCGACTGCCGAACTGTCCACTGTGTTCAATTGTTCAAATCATTCGACTACCCAACTTTCCTCTTTAGAAACAAGATTTTAATCACCTGAATTCCAAACTGTCCACTACATTCCGATGTTCAAGTTATCCCACTGACCAACTCGCTACGTTAATCAAATAATCAAATCAGCTGACTGACCGACTATCAATTATAGTCAAACGTGCACATATTTCGTCAAACCAACTTTCACTATTGTCAGATGTTCAAATCATCCAACTTTCAAACTGGCATCTGTATCAAAATGTTCAAATAATCCGACTGACAGACTGTCCACTCCGGTTAAATGTTTTAATCATCAGACGGATGGAATGTCCACTGTGGTCAAATCGTCCAAACATCTTACCAGCTGTAAAATATAGTAAATTGGTCAAAACGTATGGCTGCCAAACTGTTAAATGTGGTCAAATATTCAGTGAACCGTTTATTCAACGGTACAACGTCTTGAAATGTTGAAATTATGCAATATATTAATGTATTATATCATCCTACTGCCCTTTTGAACACTGTGATCCATTGTGTAAATAATTCGAATGTCCAACTGTACAATTTTGTCAGTGTGGTCAAATGCTAAAACTGTCCTACTACCTTGCTGTGCAATTTGGTAAAATGTTAAAAATGCAATACTGCATAACTGTGCAATGGGGTCAAATGTTAAAATATACCTACTGCACAACTGTGCAATGTGGTCAAAGGTTCAAATCACCCTACTGTCCAACTGAGCAATGTGGTAAAATGTTAAAATCATCATCCTGCCTCACCGTGCATTGGGTACAAATGGTTTAGTATACCTGCTGACAAACTGTGCAAAACATCCTACGGTCCAACTTTGCAATGTGGTCAAATCTTAAAATCATCGTACTGTTTAACTGTGCAAGGTGGTCCAATTTTCAATTCATCTTTCTTTCGCACTGTGCAGTGATGTCCAATTTTTATATCATTCTACTGTCCAACTGTGAAATATGGCCCAATGTTCAGATCACCCTACTGCACGATTGTGCACTGTTGTATCATGTTTTAAGCAGCATACTACCAAAATGTCAATTGTGGTTACAAATTCCAATTTTCTTCTCCCCGAATGTACAAGGTGGTTATATGATCACTTTATTCTTCTACCAAACAGTTACATGTGGCAAAGTCATCATACTTCCCAAACGTACCCTGTGTTCAAATGTTCAAATGTTGCAACTTTGCCCACTCTGCAGTGTGATAAATTTCAGACATACCGCTTATGCTGTTGGCTGAAACTCAAAAATAAAAATACATTTAATAGTTATCAAACGGACGCTACCTCTATCTTGAAATTGGATGACAAACCAAAAACAGAGATATTATTTCCTTATATGTATGTAACATTTCTATGTGTCGTTCTCTCAGAAATGATAATATGTTATGTACTTTCGTAAATAAACAACGATGATGAGAAAAATGTTCGATTGCGCTATTTTCAGATTCAAAAATGTATATGCAGAAAAAAATAAAGTCACTGAACTACTAGTTTTCTATTAACAATGCGCGCGCCTGTTTTAGAATAAGAATAAGATGTTATCTGCACACGTTTTATTACTTCAGGTATTTACGAGAAACACTAAAACAAACCGTAGAGTGTTTTTGTATCAAATGCTTATCTGCTGATGAATTCCAGCATATACATCAATAAATTAGTAACTGTTTCAAACACAATTTTAATTCATGCTACGGCAGGCCTCATCAATATTTTATTCTAGTTCTCACCTGATAAAATACCAAACGATCGAAAAGTTACCTGTTATATTTATGAATTATGCATAATTACAATATACTGTTCATAAAGGAAGCAATATTCGAGTTTCAAAGTTCCAAGTTAAGCAGTTATCACGACGTAAAATAATTGTTCGCTGAATCCACACCATGTGAGTAAAGTTTAAAGTAAATTAAACTTTATTTAAAACAACGCATATTTACTATTCTTCTAGATGAGAAAATAAGGTTGTTGATTGTACGTGCGTTTGAACCTGGATATTTTTAATATCTGTAGGTTGATTATTCGTGTCGACACAAGACTCTTCACTACATAGAATGACACTTAACACTTCGTTGTTTGTTTCGGGGGTGGGGTAGGATGGTGGCCTCAATTTTTAGCAAATATGAAACAAAATTATGGCTTGCTTGTAATATTTTATATATAATTGGTTTTTATCTCAAGTGTTCAAAGTTAGCTTGTGTGATCAACCTATGACCTCTGTCTATCGTTGTGCGTCTTTCGGTATTCCGCATGCAGTTTGCGGCTTCTGTCGTCATATTTATGCTCGTTACCACCCTACAGAGCACATAATTTTGTCATCCAGTCTTGATGAAACTTTGAATGTTTATCTCGACAATATTTAGAACGAATTCGAATCTATGTTACGTGCGTCCGTCCAAAAATGACACCAGGTCAAATCTTGAATGTGGGTCAAGCGAGGTCAAAAACTAGATCATCATCGTGCTGTTTTTGTTCTTGTTGTTGTTGATGATTTTGTTATGTTGTTATTGGGTTTGTTGTCGTTCGTTTAATTGATTTAATCTGCTGAATGATCTTCTTTCTTGTGATTAGTATTTTTTGCTGATGTTCAATTTTTTTAAAGCAGTATTTATGAATTAAATGATAAGATGGTATTTTAAGAGTCCGGTTTGGTTGCTGAAAATGATGTTGTTGTACTAATATGAACTGTCAATTAAAACTATGTTGCACAATGTTAGCGTGATTGTTTCAAACAA
The DNA here is from genome assembly GCA_007657795.1 of Dreissena rostriformis. Lineage (NCBI taxonomy): Eukaryota > Metazoa > Mollusca > Bivalvia > Myida > Dreissenidae > Dreissena > Dreissena rostriformis. The sequence goes on along the minus strand of VMBQ01004290.1, from coordinate 2,232 downwards.
GTTGAAATGACAGAGAAATTGTCGGGCCATTCGCAATTATTTTTCCCCTTGCGTTTGTACCGTCGTCGTTTGTTGTTTTGTTCGATCCATTAAATCGTAAGCGTTCTTTTCTTTTGTGCCATATAGTCCCGCTCCTAGTAGTTGTAAATGCAAGTTATTGCGTTCACAAACTCATAAACAAGTCCAAGAACAAAACCATGTATTAATAAAACATGTAACTAAGGCGTGTTGCTTGTGCTTAATAAAGAACATGGTAATGATTTCGAGCTGTATAAATGGTTTCGATTATTTAACATGAACGTTGAATTGACACAATGAAACTTTGAATAATGTGTTTGCATCGACTTGCATGTATTATCTAGCATATTTTTCTGTACTTCTATAAACATCATGCATATCACATATTCGTCCTGCTAGGCAACACCCGTGGTTATTAGTTTAGACCATGTAATTAAATCTCTGCATTGTTGATGCCTTGGATTTTAACGCTGCTTTGGAATTGTTTGTAAATTCAAACGCGTGTATAATCCTAAATATGATCTGTTTGACATGTTACGCATGGGTTTATAAATGTACTTGTTCGTACACACAAAATAGCATGTTATTTATGTAAATGTTTGCATTCCAATATACACTGTATCTCGGCATATTTCCTTACACTGCGCTTACATGCTTCTTCTTAAGGGCATCATATCATGTCGTTATATGGGACATTTTGTTGGATCCGTGTAGTCGGCTATGGGATCTGTCATCTACATTCAGCTCTAAATTTGATTATTGAATAGCTAGATCTGATATTGAAAATCAACTATGAATTTTCATTTTATGGCAAAAGTGGCGAGGGTAATGCTAGCTGCGATTACATTTAGGGCAATAACAATTGAATGTACCTTAACATCGAATACAGACCTAGCGACAAATTCAGATCAACATTGAAATACTATCATAAACATGATGGTCGTTCGACATCCGCGTCTTATATTTAACCTAATATGTAACACAATAAACACAAAATCGAATACAGACTTTTCCGAGGTCTGCTCTGAATTCAGCTCTGCATTGCAAGACTATGAAAGAAACCGAGTTTCGGACTATCGCTCGATTTGATAACGAACACCTAGTTGTTCAATTACCTCGAATTCGAACACAGACCCACCTTCGTATTCAGCTCTATAATCAGCTCTGGATTAAAACCCTATCATATCCGACTCATAACTGCGACATCCGCTTCCAATAACAGTAACAATACAAATTAAAAGTAACTTAAAACTAAAGTGAGACCTGACTCCGTAGTTAGCTCTTAATTCAACTCAGCGTTGCAATCCTTGAAAGAAACCAAATTTTGCTTGAATCATTTACGACAGCGAAAACCAAAAGTACCTTAAAATCGAGTAAAGACCTATCTCGTTATTAAGCTCCGAATTTAGCTGTGCATTTTAAATTATCGTTGACCTCTCAATTATCCGCTACCTATATCAAGAATAATAAATATAAACAAAATAACCCAATAAGACAAATACATATCTTGTTCCGTATTATGCTCCGAGTTCAGCTCTTCATTGAAAACATATGATACAAACCACATTTTGCGATAATTGTTGGACGTAATTTTGATACAAATAAGGCCACATTACGTCAACAAATCTAATAAAGACCTAGCTCCGTATTCAGTTCAGGTTTGCAATCAAACAAAGACTTGTCTCTTCATTCAACTCTGCATTCCGCTCTGCATTAAAATACTTTCATAGGCAACTCCGTTCACGACACACTCTGGATACATTAAAACAATAATTAGCAAACTAACCTCAAAGTTGAAAACAGACGAAGCTTTGCATTCTGCTCTACATTGAAATATTGTCGTAAAAACCTCATTTAACCGACATCCGCTTTCTATAATACATGTAATAACAATAACAAACGTTACTCAAAACCCAATACAAATGTAGAGGTGTTTGGAATCTACCATTGGTGTTGCGATATATGACGGAACTACACATTGTTTCAACAGTTTAATGCACATATGCGATACAGAGCGACACAACGTAATGATGTTTTGTTTTGTCATGTACAATGTTTTGCGACGTTATACTTCAGGTGTAGACGTTGTGTCAGCTGTGAGGACGGACAGTGCCCCCATGCCGGCAGCCAGTAGCCAATATGTGAAAACCTGTTGTGTGCCCCCTCAGCTTGCAATATTTGATTTCACGTGCGACATTAAGCGTCGATACGACA